>JARHVA010000565.1:2580000-2625000 GCA_037957365.1 Torreya grandis
TAAACATTTCTTATCACTATGAATTCACCTAGTCATGTAAATAATATAATCAGTGTTTAATTATATGACTGATTCAACCTTAATAAACACTAAGTTAAACATAATGATGTTTCCTTGTATCATTTAACAATGAAACCACCTATTTTGAATTTATATAGAATCATATTTATTGCCTAGGCACAAGGATGTATAACAATCATTATTCAATAACATTAATATCATAATTAACATACCAACTAATGTCATCCATCATTTTTAACAAATAACTATAATTTATTAATTACTTAATATAGATTATTCAACTATTATAAATGATAATAGTAACCTTATTTGCATCAATAATCACTTAACAACCCAATCAAGCATAATATTATAATCTTTCCAATACCTATAGCTATAAATCTAACAAATCACTATCTATAATATAAATAGATATACCCAAAATAATAGTAAGTCATATAATATATGTTTATATTAACTCTTTCACTAAATAAATAACATCAACATCTATTAATTCAATAACACAACCAGATTAATGCAATCACACATTTAAATTAACATGATCATCAAACAACAAACATGATCATAATATAAAGCATATTAACATATATTTAAATTTAGGTAACACAAAGGCATACTATAGCTATATAAATCAATAAACTAACATAAAACATGTTAATCTAGTCTTTCTCTATCATCCCCCAACACCTCTATATATATGACCTTTTTCGATGATGCCCTCCCTTTATCACACTTTGAGGGATAGATCTATCCTACATCCACCTCACAATGATGAAGGTATTTAGCCTGAAACATAAATATATCCATAAAATACTCTTGTATAAACTAAAAATCATGATCATCAAGTATAGAATATAAAAATATAGCTAACTCCATAGTTAATCAATAGTGTAAATTGAGTAGCATATAATTATCCCATAATCAACATATGAAATAAAGCTTAATAAAACAATATTTAATCCAATAATAACCATGAAAATACATGGATCAAAATTTTATTGATATTATATATAAATTGGGATGTGACAACAACTACAATTAGTAGAAGCCTCTATTTTGTTAGCCTAGATGAGTGTTATGATGTTTTGGTAATAAAATCAACTCTATATTACCTTTGGTATAGTTATTTAGATGATAGAGAATCCTTAAAAATTTTAAAAACTTTTAGCTCTTTGTCTCATACTTAAGACAAATTTTAGTGTTGATAGGTACCAAAAAATGACCTCAATCTACCTAAGTGTAACAAGTTTTTTGGAGGTACTATAGTACCCTATGGGAGATCATGGATTAGGTTCCCCTTCCTTAGGTATATGACGTTGGTACTTGCTTACCATAGTCTAAGTGAAAGTCTCCCAATCCAAAATGAACTTTGTATCCTCCATCATCATATTTTTTATAGCCACATTCTCCTTCACCACTAAGATAATGTCATTTGCGATAGGAGCTTTATGTAGTGAGTTTAGGTAATCATTATGCATCTTCAAGTGTACCTCCATTTTCTCCATTTGTTTACTTAAAAACTGACCATAATCCTCTATTTCTTTGTATGTAAATATGTGTTTCCTTTGTTTATCCATATAATATACATGTAAGGATATCATTTTATTTGTTTCAATGATAGAGGGAATTTTATAAGAGCCAAAGTTAGTTGAGGTTGCACTCAACTATTTTTCCATTTCCTCTAACTCATATTTCTTATCCATTATCTATTATTTCCAACTAAGGGACTGAGTAAAGTAGGTGGCTAATTCCTCCAATTTATCCTTCATTTCCCCTAATTAGAGATTATATGTTTTTATATTGGTCTAATTTTCCCCTAGAAGTGGTCATAATAATTCCTCCTTGTATTCATCCTGAACCTCAATTTTGATTAGCTTTTTATCTACTATGGATACAATGTGTCTAATGAAAATCTCCATTATCTCCACCAACTACTATTCTATTGGTAGAGTGGTATCTAGATCAAATTATGGATGAGAGATGGTTAATGTAGACAAACATTTTTTGATTTCTTCCTCCAAGGAAACACACTACATCATCTAGTCCCCTTTGACACTTTGGATGAGAGTCTGCCCTACCATTTCCTTATCAATTAAAGATAGGTGTGATACTTCCACCTAAATTTTACCTCCTTAAGTTGGTTAGAGAAAACTTGATGGCACTAGGATGGTGAAGGTATTTTATTTATGCTAGGCTAATTCTATTTTGATATATGTTAATATATCAATAAGAGTTTTTTGATACCTAGACTTACCCCCATTATGCTTAAAGTGCTTGATGCAGTATTCTAGGTGGTAGCCTTATTCTTATACTTATCTCCTTCTCCTTCCCCTTCATCTAAGAAGCCATTATTTTCTATATTATCTTCTTTTGTTCTATCTCCTGATAGCATTGGTCATCTTATTCTTTAAATTTGAGTTCCACTAACTTCATTTTATTTTATTCATCCAATTTATTTTTCATTTTTCTTAGATTCTTACCCTATTCTGTGGATGTCCTTTTTTTTCTTATTTTATTTTTTCATGTTCTTTTTCTTATTCTCTTCTATAACTTTTTATGTTTCTCCTCAAATGATATATTTTCCTCCTATTAATTTTTTATTTCTACTTCCTCCTTCTCTACTTGTTTACTCTTTACTTTCTCCTTATTTAACAATTGTTTAACCTCTTGGGTGGATAATTCTAAAATTTCATTGATTTTCTTATTTTCTTCTTCTAGTTCATGTTTTATTTGTTTTCACTTTTGAATCATTTCTTCCTATATTGCATTGGCTACTTCCAATTACTTTATTTTCTCTAAGGCCTTAGTGACCATATATGTTTATTTATTTATACCTTAGCTCCATTTTTTAGAGTTTCCATAGTATTTCTTGGTTTGTCAGAGATAGAGGGGGCTCTATGATGGTATTTTTTAAGGCTTTCTCTTTGTATTTTTCCAATGTGATCTTAGCCTATTTAATTATTTCCTTGGTTTGAATGAGGATGGTTTGTAAATATTCCAAGAGTCTATTTATAACATCATCCAGAGTGAATGGGATCATCTTAATGTAATATATAATTTCCCTTATCACCCTACCTTAGCTAGTAGAATTTTTATTTCTATGTAAGCTCCCTAATATTCTAATCCCTCCTTTAATGTGACACATCTTGATAAGAGTGTTCCTACCTAAGACCTGAATGGTCTCCTCTTTATCTATTTCTTCTATTTGTATGGTATTTATTTTTTCTAAGGACTATGAATCTGAGTCTATTATTACCATTTTATCTTTATATTTAATCACTTTTTGTTCTTTCCTATATGTTTTACCTATATTGATTGGTTCCTTTCTCTTTTATTCCCACTCATATATAATAGGGTTTGGCCTACGATGATGGATATAGTAGGGGATGCCTTAGGTTATTTTATGGTAAGGATTTTTTTATTTTTATTTTGAAGATAAGTCTCCTCTAGGTGAGATTTTCCTCTTACTAAGATTTTAAAGTGGGATAATTTTTCTAACATATCTTATTCTCATATTTATTCACATGTAGAAGAGTCTTTGATAAAAAAAAGTAGTCATATCCTCTTCTTCTTCTTATTCTTCCTCATCCAAAGCCTTAAAGTCAAAAACTAGTTTCTTTGGTCTAGAGGACTTGTAGATAATATGTTGAGATTCCAATTCCTTTGTTCCCCATAGCAAAAATGGTTCCTCACTTATTTTAGTTTCCCTTTATTCATCTTCTTATTTAAAAACTTTTGTATCTCACCAATTTTTTTTGTGCCCTAGTGTCTGGTGATTAGCTTCTGGATGTAATTATGATTGCCTTAACTTTCTCATCAATAAATTCATAAGGCATAGGTGGGAGAGGCATAAATGTTTAAGTGAAGGTCTCAATGAAAATGTTATCTGCTTCTACTATAAATTTAAATTTTATAGAATAATTATGAATAATTTCCTTATATATTTGGAACCTCCCCTCTACCATACTCCTAAGTGTCTTATCCCATTACTAAAAAAAATCTACTTATTATAATGCATGAATATATTTCATTATATTTAGGATTTGGGCTCCTATGGGTGTATCTAACTTCCATTATACATATCCCTCATGACTTATAATGGTATGTGTAACATACATTTCAAGTACTAGAAATAAGGAACTGTAATAGAAACCATGAATAGTTTTACCTCACTTTATTTTATATAGGTTTTTAATGTACTATTCATAAAGTATGATGGTCAAATCATATTATATTTTGATATAGATCATGTTGTAATTAGTCTAGATTCTCTTTTTCATTGTAGAGTCATATTGATTCATATAATATATTTTCCATGTGATGGATTTTGTGGTAAATTCAATTCTCAAGTCTTTCATGATCTAAATTTATAGAGCCATATTATTCAATTTTGTGACTTTCATCATAGTAAGGGAGTTGATACTAACATTTTTATTCCCATCATATTTGTGAGTGGAAATTCCTTCATACATGAGTTTAATAACTATTTGTATCACTTCTAGTGTAATTTGGTACTATTGATCTAGGTATAAAATATACTCATGTGCACTATTGGACATCACTTTCATTATGCTCGACATCAGGCTAAATTATTGAAATTAACTCCATATGTCTATTTTAAATTGTGGAATGCAGATATACTTGGGTTTGTACTCTAATTATTGAGTTTGAATGTTAAATTTTAGCATGACACTTATTTAGGATTTCTTATTTGTATGATAGATTTATTCCAAGTGTGTTTTGATATATCTATACATATCATTTGCATGTGTGACCAGCTCAGGAACCCTTGAAAAGGTACTAACATGTATGTTTTCTCAAAATTTAGTGAATTATTCCTATAATTGTTCTACTTAATTTACTTAGCCATGATCCCTTGAGGAATCTCCATCATCTTATTAAAAGCAATAGTTACTAATAGGGTATGAGGCTTTGGCACACAAATTATGTAGAGTTTTGGTACTCAAAAGATTTTGTAATTTATTTATTTAATGAAACCCTAAATTTATAACTTCCTTGATCTATATATTAATCATATTGAGCATTTAAATGTAATAATTTGTATTTATTACCACTATCCAATCCTTGATTTCATTTTATTTACTATGTAAAAACATGTCTTATTATGCGTTTATTTTGTTCTTATCTCTTTATTCCAATTTTGATAGTTGTCACCCATTTCTTAGTTCTTTCCATTTATCTATTTAATTATTTATATTTTTTAGTGGACTAATCCACTTAAATTTTATTTATATGGAGGAAAAAATAAACTACTATTAGCCTCCATTTATATTGTTATGTTACTATTGGTTTCCTATTTCTTCTAAAGATATGTATTTTCATATTTTATAACATAGTTACGAAGACTAATTTGAGTCTAGATATTTCTCTAATATCTTCTATCTTACCAATATGTCTAATTTTTGAAAACTAATTAATATTTTGATTTTCCTTATATTACCTCTCTTCATATGCTTTCTTTCTTTGTTACACCTTTCTATGGTGTTCATAATTTGTATTTATAGAGATAAATTGTAACTATTTTGATTTTTTACTATGATTTTATCTTACCATTTTCTCTTTTCTTAGATTTACACCTTTTTTTTCTTTCTGCCATTGATATATATTATGTGCAGTTTATATTATAGATTTATGCTCACTTTTCTGGATAGTTTTGACTTTGAAATATTATTCTCCATCACTATTATATATTAATATCAAATAAAAAATCATGTTTTTACCATCCTTATTTTATCATTCCATGGAATAAATTATGACTACTTTCCTTCATATTTTTATTTAGGCTCTTACCACTATTTGAAACTTATTACTATAGTTTCATATTACATTCCAATTATAGTGAGTATCCTATCTAATGATTTATACATTTAATTTATTTATTTATGTGGGAAAATATTTTTATTTTTTTCCAATATATTCTTATTTATTGATCAAGCTAGATATCCCACTAAGATATTTTGGCATCATCAAACAACTAGCTATTAAGATCTTAGTTTTGGAGTAATATGGTAACATTATTCTATTTCCTAGTTTGGGAGGATAGTGCCAATTTAGTTGGGTGGTGACACAATATACAACTAGAAACTTAAGCATCAGGTATAGGGTATTGTGGTACCATCTACTAGAACTTCACCTAGATAAAGGGACAATGTTACTATTGTCCATTTTTACAACATGACAAAATGGGTCAACCGCTATAGTTATAATCTTGTACAGGGGATTTTTATAATGTTATAGGGTATGTTTTAGTTAATTTTATGGCATTTCATATGCCATTCTAGCTTATTCATAGTCCAACTTAGTCACTGTGTCATTTGGTGTCTTAGGGGTCATTCTAAGGTCCTATATGCAAGTGGTAGGTTTTCATGGTGTCCAAGAAATTAGGATAATTGGAAGAGATCACATAGGCCCCAATAATTTCATTCAATATTTCAAATATCAAGAAGTATCTCAAGCACAAGCCAAAGTGAATTAGGCTATTACTAAGATGTCATCCAAAAATGAATGGACCAGTTCACTTGGGCATTTTATAAATATACTCAAATAGCCTTGCATGACCATTAAACCATGTGTGAGTAATATAATTAGTTCCAAAGTCATTCTCTATAAGTTTCATATCTCAATGAGTCTTCTATCTCAATATTTAAGCCTTCAAAGTTTAGCTTGCCAAGTCTAAGGGGTTAGGCCATCCTGCATGTCACATGGAAACACATTGGATAACATGTTTGTGTATTTTATAAATGAACCTTATAAAGTATCATGAGCAAAAATATCAAAACAAAATGGAGTTATTCATACCAGGATCTTGATCTACAAATTTCATGCTCATGCAAGCTGTTTAGCTCAAGATATACATCCTTAAAGTTGGTCACAAAGAGTAAAATGCTCATGCAAGTGTCGAATTCAATCCTTGAAAAATAGTTGTTTAGTTTCAAATGACCATTGATAGGTGAATGAAAATTATGTGAAACACGTAGGTTATCTCACTTAAATACTTTGTAAACACACTTAAAAAGCTATCAAAACTAGTAGTTCAAGTGAGCACAATCCTTTTAGGATCAAGAACATCTCTTACAAATTTGGTACCTCCATGTCCTTTTTTCTTCTAGATCCAAGCTTTAAAATTTAGTCAAATAATGGGAGATATTCATACAGATGTCAAATTAATCTATGGAAAAAATCATTAGGGTCTTAAATTTGATAGTTCCATAAATGTTAATGATAGTCATGTGAATGTCAAATGATGGTCATGCAAACATAAAATCTAGACTATGGTAAATATCCATTTTTTTAAAAATGAAATAAAATAAAATGGTTTCATTTAATTTATAAATATTTATCTGATGGTACAAGATGATTCAAAAGGTCAAAGAGCTCAAGAGGCCATCATTTGGCATAAGTGCATAAAGTAGTAGACAAAAAGTAGGATCCTGAGATTAATACATGATGGATAAGTGGCATGAGTACATTCAAGCTGATATAAGATTGATGGAACATGTTTAATAATTAAAATCAAGATGTAAAATGTGAGAGAAGTCAAGAATTTAGTACGAATCTATGAGTCCAATAAGATTAAGATAGGTTAGAGCATTTTGATTAACTCGAGTAATTTTTTATGGCTAAAGTTGAACCAAAGGATCATTTTTTTACCAAATTAAATAGATATTTCGGGGTCATAATATTTCCATTAGTTCTTTGATAAATTAAATTAAAAGGACACATTAATGTATTAAAGTTAAAATACACAAATGGATCACCATTAAAGCTAAATATGGACCTTTGGTTCAAAGATTTGAGGATTGTAGTGTTGTTTTATGACTGTGTTCACCTTTTTTTAGAAGGACTGATGCATATGGTGAACTATTGATTCACACAAAGATATAATGGGTCTATTTGGACCTAATATGTTTAAGAAAGTGGGCTATATAGTCTATAAGTTTGCATTAACATAATGAATATAAGAACACCAATAGTCTAGGATTAGTTTTCCATCTATAGTGAACTTATGAACAAGGGGATGAGTTTGAGAATGATATAGTTTGAACAAGATATAACATCTCAAATAATATCATGAAGGCATACATGTAAACCCCAAATATTTCATTTCTAGGACCAACTACATGAAAAGGACCCTTCTCTCCAATTTTACATACCTCAATGAACTAGTGAAAATTAGTTAGCACTACAAAAATATAATAAATTGATTTGATGGTTTTAATTGTATTGATGTTGAAACCTATATTAGAGCAATTTTATCCCACCATTACAACCATTAGGGTACATCAATGAGGGAATAGTGTAACTATGCAACATATTGAAGTGATCTAGATCAATTAAGAACCTTGAATGAGTATAAATGTAGAGGCCACTATAAATATAGGTGAAATGGATTTGAGATAATTTGATTCCCCTTCAGGTGAAAATTTTCCCCTTCTCTTACTCCATTTATTCAATAAATATATCCTTTGAGCTAGTGTTAAACATACCTTAGGATGGTATGCCTAGACTCTACTAAAAATTATATTTTACACCTCTTAGAGTAATGAATAGAGAATTTTGTAGTTTTTTACTAATTTATGCTTAGAATTTTGTATTTGTTTGATATGAAAAATTGGATGCCATATTCCCTTTACAGGTCCAAGTTCAACCTAAGTGCTAATAAACTTCTCTTGTAGGTCATCTAGCATTTCTTAAGGTTGATGTGTCAGGTATAGAGTGGATAGTTGACTATAAATTATTCCAATAAATGCTTACCCTCATTTCCCTCTATCTTAAGTCCATCAAATTTACCTTTAGTTGAATCATTATTTATTAGAAACCATTGTAGACATTGTATTAGTTCTATTCATAGTATATTAGTGTGCTAATGATTTCAATCTTGAGAGTGGATCTTTGAACATTTAGTACATCACCTCCTTTAGAGTAGGTTCAATTATTTCTCTAACTCTTTTCCTCATAAGTAATCAATTGGCATATATAAGAGATTTTAAAGATATATTCATGGAGCTAGCCCTTAAATCTAGAGGCTCATTTCCAATATAGGTACACCCACATGCCTAGAAATGTTCCCATGTTGCCCAAATATAGAATAAGCTTAAACAACTTCTTCTAGGGTAAAATATTTGGTGACAAAAATTTTGGCATGCCTAATGGGACCCATTGTCTTCAAGATGACTTACTAATATGAATGTTGGTCTTGCAAAAAATTAATTACAAATTGGTATGCTACTTAGCATTTAACAACCCCTTCAACTTAAATCTAGTTCAAGGAAAAAAATTTGTTATAAGCATGCCCTCATAATTCATGGTTATCACTAGGTTGTACTCTAATAGAACATTCAAACCCATTAACTCACTCATTCATCTTGAAATTCCTCTTGAAGCTTAGTATCCAGATCCTAATCTACCCTTTGAAGAACAAGTAGATTTTGATAGAGAGGAAGAGTTTGAAGAGGATAAATAAATTGAATATCTTGAAGAAGAATACATGGGTAGACCTCATGATTTCCTTGCATTCAATAACAAAAATTTAATTAAACTTCATGTATATGATGTCATTCTTACTAATTTCATAAAATGTGTGCCTACATTCAATCATGAGAGTCATGCCACACCTATCACATTAAAGATGTTCCTAAACTTTTTAGTTTCCACAATATTATTCAAGAGAACATTGCCATTAGACTCCTTTCCTTATACCTTAAAGGGAAGGATCTTGACTAGTATAAGACTCTATAAGGTGGATGCATCACAACCATGGGATGAATTTGGAGTGTTGTTTACTTCCATATTTGGAAATTAAAGTGACCATGCCTCTCTCATACATCAAATCATTATGTTAAAAAGGGCACCCAAAGGAACAATGCATGACTTCAACTAAAGGTTTCAAAAGACTTGGCATATATTTCCTCTTCCCATGAGAGAACTTGATAGCTTTGTGTTCCTTACTTTAAAATAATTAGGACTAAAATTATTTTCATGCTTCAATCTATGGGAGATTCCACTCTTCTTGAAGCATATGATCTTGCTATCAAAGCTAAAACTAGTCTCATCCAAGCTAGAAGATTGCCTCCTAAGGTGTCTCTACCTCCTTCTTCTCATACTTCTACTAATAATCCATATATATCCCAAGTTAATAATGACAATACCAAAACTAAGGTTATTATTAGGTAGGGAAAAAATAATGTTGATTGAAAAGAAAATTTCTTGGCCTTAGAGACTCAAAATAGGCAAGTTAATATGTAACAAGGTGCCTATCAGAATCATTACCCCTATCAACAAAAATATGGTCAAAAATATGGAAGAGGAAGAGGCTAATGGTAACTTAATCCAAATAAGCCTACCAATGTATATAATCCTAAATTTACCAGTAATGCAAGGGAGATGGTACCTATTCATAGCAATTTGGTGTAGGGAAAATATTGGAAACAAGACCAATTCATGAATGCCAATGAGAATGGTTATAAATATATATAAATTCAATGAGTATTTTCTCCCCTCATATCAAATGATGATGAGGTGATGATGTAATTTAATGAGGATTGACAACCTCAAGGAGAGATCTTCACCAATTTTCTAGTTAAAAACACTTTTATGATAAATCAAGGAGCCTCCATTATAGATAATAAAAGGCCTAAGATTAATTCTCTAGGAGGTGTTAGTATCATTACCACAAGCTCATCCAATCTTCATACAAGGCAACAAGGCATAGTTTCAAGTGTGACAGTTCTAAAAACTCATACATCTCCATCAAGTCAAAATATGGTAAGGTCTACTCCTATTCCTCAAGTTCCAATTAATTATCTACCTAAAAGACACCAATATAAAGTATTTATGGCTTATTTAAACATTTTATATTCTTTTAATAAAACTAAAACATCTATTTATCTTTGGGATATTCTTCATATGCTTGGTAAAAAAGAACTTCTATAGAAATAGTTATATGATATCCCTACTAGTGTCTCACCCTCAAATAATATTCATGTCCATGTTTCTCTTGTAAATTCTCCTAGTACCATTTTTGAACCATATAATAGTGCTAATAAACCTCCATAATTTTACCTCACCCTCATTGTAGGTGACAAGTTGGTATACAATTGCATAGTTGATAGTGGAGCTTCTACTTCTATCATGCCCAAAGTTGTAACTGACAAGCTAGGCCTAAAATGTGAGCCACATAGCAAAGGTTTCCTTCAATTATATGGTAAAATTTCCAAGATAATAAGACTGATAAAAGGATTTAAGGTTTTCTTACATGATTGTATTAGTTTTCCTATCTTTTAAGACATAGTTGTGGTTGATCTCCCAACCCACTTTACAATCTGCTTATCAAAAGTCTTCATAACCAAGATAGGTGGTTATCTCTCAGATGAATGGTATTTTTTGGCCTTTATAACAAGTTATGGTTCCAAGGTGAGAATTAGGACACAACCCCTTATAAGGTTTCATATTGACCCTTACATTAAGATAAGTTACAATCTAAATTATGTGGTCTAAAAAAAAAAGGACTCTATTATAGATTATGGTACTTCTTCCAAGATTGATGGTATTTTAAATTTATTTATTGATTAATATGGAAATAATAATTATGAGTATGATCCATATTATTTTTTTGAGGAAATTGATTTAGGAGTGTATTGTATACATGAAGAAGGAGTACTAACACCTCTACTTGCCAAGGAAGATGGTGAAGATGATGAGCTATGGAAGATGTTTTTTGATGGTTCAACAAGTAAATTTGGTGTTTTTATGTTGTTCTCCCCATATAAACAATAGTTTTATGATTCATACATATTTAATTTTAGTTTTACTTTTAATGTGGCTAAGTATGAAGGTTTAATTCATGGCCTTTAATGGTCAAAGAGAAAAGGAATCAAGAACTTGCAAGTATATACAGATAGTGAATTCATTGTGGATCAAGTAAAGAATGTGTTCACTACTAAGAATGCTTTGATTAATTCATATAGACATAGTGTATGGTATTTTCTTAAAGAATTCAATACATTCAATATATAATCAATCCCAAGGGAGCATAATAGTCATGCTAATAGACTAGCTTCCATAAGAGCTCAATTTGATACTTTAACTACCATAAAAGAGGAGGGAAAATAGTCTCTTATTAATATAATTATCAAATATTATATAAATAATAATAAAGTGTCTTTTCAAGTGTTTAATAGTGACAAACACATTGCATGCTTCTTGAAAAATGAGGTTAAGTTTTCTTCAAGGAATGAAAGGATGCTCCAAGAAAAATTGGGTGATAAGATTATGCAAATAAGAACTAATAAGATACCTAAATTTTGGGTGAACTTAGAAATTATCTTAAATAATAATTATAAAAATAAGAAGGATAAAGTGAGTATGTCTATAAAATATGATAATTATGAAAGAGTCTTGATCTTCAAAGACAAATTCCTCAAACTAGGTAAGGTATGTTCTAAAATAGAGAAATAAACATCCATTAAGCTATGTAGAGAGTTTCATGATATATTTTATTGGGAATATAAGGACCTCAAATTATTTTATCCTATATTAGCACACCATACCATTAAATTATAACCTATATTAAAATTGGTTAGATAGAAGCAAAGACCTATCAACCCTAAAGTTGAACAACTCATGAGGTTAGAGCTTACCAAACTCCTTGAATCTATGATAATATTTCTCATCAATAATTCAACATGGATAGCTAACATTTTTCATGTTATAAATAAGAATGAGGAGATAAGACTTTGTGTAGACTTTAGATATCTTAATAGAGTGTCACTCAAAGATCACTATCCTCTACCCTCAATGGAATAGATTTTGCAAATGGTTTAGGTTCTCAAAATTTTTATATTCTAGATGGATATTTAGGTTATAATCAGATTTTAGTTAGTGAGGATTATCAGTTTAAGATAGCCTTAAATACTAAATGGGGGAATTTTTCTTATAGGAAGATGCGCTTTGGTATGTCTAATGTTGGTGCCACAATTCAAAGAGCAAAAGAAATGGCCTTCAAAGGTTTGATCAATGAGATGTTATTGGTTTATCTAGATGATATAAGTGTGTTTTCTAAAGATGCTAATGACCACATGCAACACTTGAGACAAGTGTTTGAAAGATGTATGAAATATGGAGTATCTCTTAATCAAAATAAGTACATCTTTATTTTTCATGAAGGTAAGATCTTAGGACATATCATTTCCAAGTATGCTTTGACTCCTAAAATAATAGAGGCTCTTCTGGGCTTATCATTTCCATTACATAAGAAAGGTATTCAAATTTTCTTAGGCAACCTAAATTTTTTAAGGAGGTTCCTACTTTGTTTTACATCTTTGGTGAAACCTATCATAGCTATGATCAAGAAGAACCAAGTCTTTTCTTAGAGCAAAGAGGGTAAGAGTAGTTTTGAAGCCATAAAGAAATAAATTGTAGAAGCTCCTATTCTTGTGAATCATAATTTTACTAGATAATTAATGGTGTATTCATTTACCAACCTTTATAATATATCAACCATGTTAATGCAAAAGAATGATCAGGGTGTGGACCATCCAATTACATTATTTATTCAAGGTTTAGATGATTATGAATTTAAGTAAACCTTTGTAGAGAAACAAGTCATTATTTTAAGGGGACTAAATAAGTTTAGACATATGGTTTTAAATAATAAGATTCATGTTATGGTATCTCATCCTAGTACCAAAGAGTTTTTATTGAGTAAATATCATAGCGAAAAGAGGTTAGGGTGGATCACTAAAGCAATGGAATATTATGTTGATATCAAGGTCACAAAATTGATAAGAGGTAAAGGCCTTTGTGAACATCTAGCTTCAAATATTCATGAATAAAAGGAAGAGAATCTAATCAATCATGATTATTTCCAATCAAGTAGTTCATTGCCTCCATAAAGTTGGACACAGGATGTGATTATATTTATTCAAAATAGTGAGTATCCTAATAATATGAGGAGATCACAAAAGAGATATTTTGGATTTCAATCTATTCCCTTTTGTCTTATGGATGGTGTGATTTTTAGGAGGGACATCAATGGTGTGCTATTGAGATGCATTGATAATGATTAGTTTGGGGTGTTTCTAAAGAAGTTTCATGATGAGATAGTAGGAGATCATTTATCTCCAAGAACCACAACTACCAAGATCATGAGGGAAAGTTATTATTGACCCAACCTTTTTGAAGACTATCATGCTTAGGTGAGAAGGTATGTATAATGTGCTTTCTTTATAGGAAAATAGAATCTTATAGCTCTTCCTTTGAAGCTTATCTAAGTTGATCAACCTTTCATGCAATGGTGTCTTGATTTCATTAGCATTATAATTCCCCATTAAGTGTTGCTCATAAATGGATACTCATAGTAACTAACTATTATAAAAGATGGGTTGAGGTAGTGGCATTAAAGGAAGCTAATGAGAATGATATCTTAGAATTATATGAGAGCATAATAACAATGTTTAATACTACTTATAATATTATTTTAGACAATACTCTTGATGTTATGGGTGCTAAGACAATTGATTGGGCTAATAGTAATGGAAGATTATTGACCACTTCATCTAACTATTACCCTCAAGGTAATGGGTTGGCTGAATTTACTAACAAGAATCTAATCGAAATCATCAAGAGAACTTTAGAGCATAACCAAAGAGCTTAGCACACCAAATTGAAGACAACCTTATGGGTAGATAGGATAACCCAAAAGAGGTCAATACATAATTATCCTTTTGTGTTTTTCTATGAAAGGGAAGCTAGTTTGTCTATCTCTCAAGATTAGCCTACCTTAGAGTTAGCACATCAACTAGAGTTTCCTAAGAATACCCCAATAGAGGTGAGATTGATAGAATTAATGGAGTTACAAGATACTATAGATAAATCTCATCAAGTTATGGAGCATCACCCATTAATAATTAAGAGGTCTTTTGATAAGAAGGCAACTCCAAGATCATTTCAAGAAGGTGACATAGTATTGAAATGGGATGAAGATAGAGCAAAAACTAGGGATACATACCAAATTTGATACCCTATGTAGTGAACCATATGTCTTAATCAAGTGAAAGTAAAGTATCTCTCTTCATTTATCAAGGATAAATATAAAATTTCTTCTTATCCTTGTGAATGGGATACATTTGAAACCTTGCTATTGAGAACTAAATGTTAGTTTTGTAAATATTAGACTAGGTGTGTGTTTCCTTTCTTGTTGTGTTTCATTCCATAAGTGCTCATGGAGAAAATGTGTGTTTCTTCATTTGTGTTTTATTCTTGTTATTTTTTGATGTTTGGTGTGTTGTCAAGGTAGTTTATATGTAAAACCTATATATGTGTGACTCCGTAACCCAATGGACAAGATTAGGCAACTGGTCATGGCATAACAAACATACCATGATTAGGAAATTACCAATAATGCTGACCATTTTTACCATAGGCCAAAATGGGTCAACCCCCTATAGTCAAAATATTGTATAAGGTATTTTTATAATGTCATAGGGTATGTTGTAGTTTATTTGATGTCATTTCATATACCATTCTAGATTTGGTCATAGTCTAGCTTAGTCCTTATGTCATTTGGTGTCTTAGGGGTCATTTTAAGGTCATATATGTAAGTGGTAATTTTTCATGGTGTAAAAGTAGTTAAGATCATAGAAAGAGTTTACACATGCCCCAAAAAGTTTATTTGAGCTTTCAGATATCAAGCACAAGCTCAAGCACAAGCCTAAGTGAATCAGGCCATCACTAAGATGTCATCTAGAAATGAATGGACCAGTTCACTTGGGCATTTTATAAATATGCTTAGAAAGCCTTGTGTGACTATAAAAACACACATGATCAATTTCCTTAGTGCCAACATCATTCTCTACAAGTTCCATATCTTAATTAATCTTCTATCTCAAGATCTAAGCCTTCAAATTTTAGCTTGCCAAGTCTAAGGGGATAGGTTCTCCTACACATCACATGGAAACACACTAGATAACATGTTTTTTCATTTTATAAATGCAATCAAAGAAGCTTCACAAGCCAAAAGATTATAATGCCATGTATTTATTCATGCCAAGAACTTGCTCTATAAATTTCATGCTTGTACAAACTTTATAGCTCAATATCTACGTCCTCAAAGTTTATCATGTAGAGAAAAACATTCATTCAAGTGTCAAATTCAAGCCTAAAAAAATAACCATTTAGGTTCAAATGATCATTGATAGGCACATGGATGTCATGCAAAAAATACAAGTCATATCACTTGAAAACTTTATAAATACACTTAGAAATTTCTCAAAACCAGTGGATCAAGTGGGCACAATCCTTTTAGTATCAAAAATATCTCCAACAAATTTGGTGCCTCCTTGACTTTTTCACTTCCAAATCCAATCTTTAAAAGTTGGTCAAATAATGGGAGACATTTGCATAGACATCAATTTCAAGCTATGAAAAAACCATTAGGGTCTTAAATTTGATGGTCATGTAGACATTAATGATAATCACACGAACATCAAATGATAGTCATGTAGATGTCAAATTGATACCAAGATAAATAGTCATTTATTTTCAAATTAAATTAGATCCAATAGTTGGCATTCATTCATACATATTGATTTGATAGTGAGAGATGAGACAAATTTTTAAGGAGATCGAGATACCACCATGTGGTATAAGTGCATAAAGTAGCAGACTAATAGTAGGATCTTGAGATTAACACATGATTGATAAGTGGTATGAACACATTAAATCTTAAAAAATATCAATGGAGAAAATTTAATCATGTAAATCAAGAACTATGGTGAAAAAAAAAGTCAATAATTTAGTAGGGATCTATGAATCTAATGAGAGTAAAGATAGGTTGGAGTATTTTGATTGGCTCAAACAATTTTTGATAGATAAAGTCAAACCAAAGGGAAGTTCTTTGACCAAAGTAAATAAGTATTGTAGGTTCATCCCATTTCCATTGGATCTTAGACAAATTCCATTAAAAGGACACATTAATGTAGTCAGGTTATAATACATAAATGTGCCACCTTTAAATCTAAATATTGACCTCTAGTTCAAATATTTGAGGTTTTTAGTGTTGTTTTATGACTATGTTTACCTATTTTTAGAAGAAAGACCTTTGCATATGGTGAAATCTCAGTTCCTACAAAGAAAAATGGGTCTATTTGTACCTAATATGATCAAGACAGGGGCTATATAGTTTATAGGTCTATATTGACATAATGACTATAGGAAAACCAATAGTCTGAGATTGGTTTTCTATCTATAGTGAACCTATGAACATGGGGATGAGTTTGAGTATGATCCAATTTGAAAAATAGATATAATTTTAAAGAATGCCATGAAGGCATACATGTATATACCAATGGTTTCATCTCCAAGATGAATTGCATGAAAATTACCCTTCTCTCCACTTTTGCATGCCTCGATGAACTAGTGAAGAGAAGTTAGCACCAGGACAAAAATATAATAGATTAATTTGATGGTTGTAACTATATTTATGCTAGAACCTATCTCAAAATAAATTTATCCATCATTGCAAATATAAGGGAGCATTAATGAGGGAATAATGTATTTATGCAATATATTGAAGTGACATGGATCAATCAAGAACCTTTAATGAGCATAAATGTAGAGGCAATTGTAAATAAAGTTGAAATGGAGTTGATCTCATTTGATTCAACTTTGGGTACCAATTTCCCCTTCTCTTACTCCATTTATTCTATAAATATTACCTTTGAGCTAGTGTTAAATATCTCTTAGGATGGTATGACTAGACTCTACCAAAAATTATATTCTACACCTCTTGGAGTAATGAATAGAGGATTTTGTATTTGTTTACTAATATATGATTTTTGTTTTATATTTTTTTTAATATTAAAAAGTGGTTGTCATCTTGCCTTTGCAGTTCCATGTTTAACCTAAGTACTAATAAACTTTTATTGTAGGTCATCTAGGATGTCTTAAGGTTGATGTTTTATGTATAGAGTGGATAGTTGACTATAAATAATTCTAATCAAGAATTACCCTCATTTACCTCTAACCTATGTCCATCAAATTTACCTCTAAGTAAAACATTTTTTCTTAGAAACCATTGTAGACATTGCATTAGTTCTATTCATAGTCTATTAGTGTGCTAATGAGTTCAATCTTGAGAGTGTATCTTTGAACATTTAGTGCATCGCCTCCTTTAGATTAAGTTCAATTCATGTATTCTATAACTATTTTCCCCATAAATAATCATTTGTCATAGATAAGAGATTTTCAAGATATATTCAGGGAGCTAGCCCTTAAATATAGAGGCTCATTTCCAATATAGGTACACCCACATACCTATAAATGTTCCCATGTTACCCAAATATAGAATAATCTTGAACAACATCTTCTAGGGTGAAATATTTGGTTACAAAAGTTACCTCATACATTCTATTATCATTAGCTTTATCTTCCTACATTGCATTTGTCTACAGTGTAGGGATTCAATTAGGATCCATTACAAACCCTTGCCTAAGATTGTTTGCTATCATTATTAGCTTTATTGAGCTTAATATATATATATATATATATATATATATATATATATATATATATATATATATTCTCAACTATTAGGGCCCAAGCCATCTTCTTTTCAAATTTCCTAGATTTTTATATTGGTTTTTATAGATTAAAACTGTATCATTAATTTAAAATTAGTTTGTTTTTATATGCCTATCATGCTATGTTTTTTGTTCCCTCTTTTCATACATTTGGTTATATACTACTAGACACCTTTTTTCATCTATTTTTTCTAATTATAAAAACTTATCTTGAATAAAATATTTTTCATTCATCCATAATGTTACCAGAAGCATCAAACTTGGTGGTATGTACTCCATTAGCATGACTACTTCTATTCCATATATCAATTGAAAGGGGTAATATTTATTTAGTCATTTATAGGTGGTGCGGTAAGCCTATATGACTGTTGGTATCTTTATATCCCAATCCCTTATCTATGTATTACATACTTTTGTGAATACTTTATCCAATAATTTATTGAATGATTCAGTGGTGCCATTTGCTTTCATATGGTACAGATGAATTCTATAATGTTGTATTATGAAATGTTAGAAATTTTGTAATTGTATTATTTATAAAGTGTTTTCATTGATCACTTTTTATGATTAAAGGGCATCCAAACCTTGTGATTATGTTTTCATATAATTTTTTTGGGTAATTTTTTTGATACAATATTTTGTTTGAATAGATTCTACCCATATTTTGATATATTCTATCCTAGTAATAATGAACTTGGTATTACATTTCATTGCCACATGTTTGATTAGGCCTATAGAGTCAATTGCCCATTTTTCAAATGGATCTACCACCATAATTTGGTGGAGAGGCATCTCATATCTAGAATTTGGATTACCCACTCTTTTTCATATATCATAACTTATTGTGTGTGTCTTTATGCATCTTTGAACATTAATGGCCATCATAGGCCTACTAAATGTACTTTTTTCCATGTTTCTTCTATAGAGTTATGTCCTCTTGCACCCTCATCATGTGTTTCTCTTATGATATTATAACGCTCATGTGGTAATGCTACCCTCAACCACACCTTATCTCTCCCATTTTTATATAGTGTCCCTTTGATCAATGTGAAAGGAAACACATAAATCATTAATCTTTTCTTATGTAGTGTACTTTATTTCTCTAAAAATTCTCTACTAGATAAAAATTGTCCAATACATTTCATGTCTTTGGGTACTAATAATATGTATAAGAGGTGATCTTAGGGAAAATATTCCTCAATTGGTGCTATATATTCTCATGTCATTACTCTTGATATATATTCAAGTTTATTATTACCTTTCCTCAGTTTCACTATAATTTTAAAATCAAACTCTCAAAACAACATGAGCCAGTGATAGATTATTCCTTATATTATGGGTTTATTTATAAAATATCTTAGTGGCTAATGGTTTGTAATTTTTTTGAAAAGGGTCACTAAAAAGTAATGCCAAAATTTATATATCACTTAGACCATCTCTAGTGCTTCCCTATTGGTAGTGGAATAATTTTGTTTTTCCCTTACCAATTTCCTACTAGCAATTGAAATTGGGTAGTCTATATTTCCCTATGGTGTGCTAGTATGGCTCCTATGAAAATTCTTGAGGTGTCCACATGCACATGGAAATGACTCTTTCAATATAGGAAAACTAAAATGGAAGCATCTAAAATCTTTTTCTTAAGGGTATCAAACAACTCTTGGCATTATCTAGACTATCTAACAATTGATTGTCATTTTTTAATAATTATTTGATGGGTGCACTTATAGTTGTATAATTTCTTATGAACTTAGGATGATATCTGGAATAACCCAATATTGTTCTAACCTATTTTTATATTTTGGGTGGTGTTATTTTGATGATTATGGTACTTTTTAGTGGATTTACCATCAATCCTTCTTTACATATTATATAGCCCAATAGAGTTCCAAAAAGATTAGCAAAGATGAATTTATTAAGGTTTAGAGAAACATTTAATTATCTAAATCTTTGGAATAACATCATAGTGATAGTACATGATCCTTGATCAACATGTAAACTATCTAATCATCCAAATGTACCTCTTAAAATTCATGTGAGAAATCATAGAACATATTTCCATTATGCATCTAAATACAATTAGTGAATTCTATAGTTGAAATGGAATCACTGTATACATGAAGGATCTCCATTTTATGGAAAATATGGGTTTTGGTCTATCCTTTAGCACTATCTTGACCTAATGGTATACTGACAATCTATCAATGAAGAAATATATTTATCTACCTATAACATTTTCCAATGTCTCTTCAGTGAATAGTGTTGGGAACGGGTCATGTAGACAAGCCTTATTTAATTCCCTATAGGTAATGTAGATGTGTATTTCTCTAGTTTTCTTATTTTTTATTACCATAATAATTACCCATTAAATATATTTTATAGGCATTATAATAATGCCAACTAGAAATTTATCCAACTCAGCCTTAACCTTTGCTTTTACATTTGGATTTAGTTGGAATGGTCATTTTCATAGTGGTTTGATGTCTTCTTTCAATTGAATCTTCATGGTACCCATGTCTTCCTTAATTTCCCTGAGTTAATTAAATGTCTTTAGTAATAAGTCTAAAAACACCATCAATAGCTATAAAATCTTCTTTGTTTCCTTTTTCACCCAATATTTTCCTACTTTTACTATTTTTGGATTTCATCCTATGGTAATATTTTCATTCCTAATCTTAAGTGGTTAGTATAAATATTGTCATTTATATTTTTTAGTGTCAATAATTTGTCTTTCTCCTTCCAAAACATAAATTTTATATTTTAATGTTTTTATTCCTCTTCTTGATTTATAAATTTTTGACAATCGGCCCTTCATTCAAACTCTTTTACTTGTAGGGTTTTTATTACAGTCTCTAGTGATTCTCGCATAATTTTCAAAATTTGATCTTAGTCATCTATGTGTCATAATAATTTTTTATTTATCTTTATTTTGGATAATTATCATCTAACCACCAAGTCTTCCAAAAATAAAAAAATGTTTTTATCTTTCACAATGCTTTGTAGACTCTTATGTGTAGGTGCCAGAATTTAAAAGTTCTATAGAAATCCATTTTCAAATATGTCCATGTATTAGTTCCCTTCTACATTTATTGATGCAAGTACCATGCCTTAGGAATCACTTATAATGTCCAAAATAATAAATGTGATCATATGTTTTTATCAATTTTCCCTTTTGCCTTCCATACTTTTTTTCATGTTTCAATATGCCTTCGTGGGTTAGAGTCCCTTGTGTAATGTCTTATTTATAGGAAGTAAATTTATGATTGTACAAACTACATTCTAAGTGGTTCAAAAAAAAATTTCCATTTATGGATGGTTGTTACATGGTGTGCTATTGTCTTGTAACAATAATTGTGAGTGTATTATTGATTTATTTCATTCCAATTTATTCTTGTGGAAAAGCTCTCATTATATGTTTTAAGTATCCATTGACCATTCATATGTCAGTAAATTTATGTAGTTTATTATTGAATCATGTTATATGAAATGAACTCTTTTTTAATCGATAAGGGACTTTCTATCATGGTGGTAATTTTACCTTTATGGGGGTTTTCTTAAATAACATATTTTTCACACTATGGTTTCTATATCACCATATATGAAGGCCTCAATTTAATCTCCTGATGTTGTTTCTCATTATTATCCTATTATCAACTTTCTAACCTCATTAGGTTTTAGGTCATCCTTTTTTTTTATAATTTTTAGAGTAAATACACTAGCAAGGTTATCAATTTCACTATCCTCCTCTTCTGGCCATAGTTCTTCCGACCATGCCACTTCCATTCCCACCTCCAATGTAAAATGGATTACTAAAATATATTTCTCAAATTTGATTTCTTCTTCTTCTTCTTCTTCTTCTTCTTCTAAATCTAATAATCCATTATAATCCACAAACTATTCTAGATTTAGCAAAGCTAGATAATCCATATCATACATATCGATTACCTTAAATTCTACCCTCTTCTTTATTCCCATAAAATCAACTTAAATATTCTATAGGGTGTTAATGGGTGATCACAAGGTACCATCAACCATGAAAATATCATATGTTATCATATGTAATTGTGGTTTACCTAATAGTTCCCACATTATTTATGGTAATACATTTAAGTCTATACTAAGTTTCAATAGTGTTTTTTTAATTTCTTGGCCATTTATTTTAATGTTTATAAGAATGATAGTATTTTTACATTTTCAATTTAGTCTAAAACATTTTCCTTTGGTTTTATCTTTTTATTTTTATTCACCTAATTTACATGATATTATCTTTGTTGTTTGGTATAATACTTACAAAATTGAGTAAATTTGGTTAATAGATCTTGTTATCAACTAATTTCATTATTATTTTTAAACATCCAATCTCATGTTCATCAAAGTTAATTTAAGTTGATCCTTATCTTGTTTTTTAGTGTTCATCTATCTACTCTTTTCAATAATTTTGTCATGCTCATTGATATTACGTTTATTCTCTTTCACATTTGAGTTAGAATTTGTACTAAAATTAATTACCACTTCTTTCCCTTTACCCATATTCATGCCAATTATAGTGTTTATTGAAAATCATAGTTATAAGTTATCCTGCATAATGTGGAGAGCCTTCCTTCATAGTCCCTCTTTTTGATATTTTGTAGTTTTTTAACATTATCTAATCTTTTTAGTCATGGTTACCCTCTGAGATGAACTACCCTCTTTGTCTATTATTTTAACTATTTATTTTCATTGTGAATTTAATTACACCATCTTTTCATAACTTAGACCTTTCTTATTTTTCATATGTGTTTAGCCCCTTTTTTGGTGGGGATTCTATAATTAATCCATTTTTGTGCCATGATTTTTGTAAAATTGGGTTATTTTTGGACAAGAAAATGAATCATGGGTTCCTTTTTCATGGAAAAATACACACTATTTGTGTCTCCTTATCACAGTTTCTAGTAATTTTCCCAATATTTATACACTTATAACAGGTTGTAAAGGGTGTTTCTTGATTATACCCTTGATTTTAATTTTAATTATATCCTCTACTACCTTGGTAATTTCCCCTCCTATGGTATCCTCTTTTGTAATCACTATGACTACCTCTTTATAACCTCCTTAGTTGTTATTATAATACTGAGGTTGGGTATTTTGAATTTCTAATGGGGTTTAGTATGCCTAGATAGGGTGAAATATGATAGCATTGGTTATGGCTAATTTTAATGATGGCATTTGTTGTAAAATTATTATTCTTTTATGGATAATGTCATGTACATTTACAAGAACATCTATAACAAGACAATTATGATTATAGTGATTAAATGACCCAAAGTTGTGTCGTGCATCATCTAATTTTTAGGGCGTACAAATTCCATCATTGAGTATAAGTGTTGTGGATTTTGATCATAGACTCTGCATATTCCATAGTAAATTATTTCACCATATATGGATTGTTGAATTGGTGGTGTCATTCCTATTTGTGTTTGTATTGATCTTATTTCCACTGATCTTTTTGCCATATCATTATGGGGACATTTTTTCCTAGAATGACCCTCTATACAATAAGTGGTATACTAAATTCTTGGTAGCAGTAATGTATAATTTTTTTTTCATTCCGTAAAAACATCCCCTTTCATTTATATCTCTTGTTTTTGTCTTATTTGTTCTAGTTCTAACTATAATATTTCCATGTTTTCTTTTAATGAGGTATTTGTATCCTTTTTCTAAGACTATGATTCTATTATTGATGTGATTTCTAATGTCTCCATAGATCTATTGATTTTTTTTCCATCCATGTTTATGAAGAATTCAGCTAGATATAAACCACTTTATCCTCTATTCTTCATTGAGAGGCTCCTCTAAATTTTGTACTATGAATTTAAACCCTTGATCATAATCTCTCATATATTCCTTCTCACTTTAAATAAATTCCACTATTTTGATACCACTCTCCAATGGTATATAAAGGTAGTGAAAATCACCATAAAATGAATTTTAGACATTTTCCCATGTCGTGGCATGTCCTAAGTAAGTTTAATGTAACACTTGAGTGCATCATCTCTTGATGTCCTAAAAAAATAAAATAACACTACCATTTCAACAATAATGATGTGACTTCTCTAATATGATTATAATAAGAACAAATGCTTTTCTACATCTTTTGTGTATTTATCAAACAATGGTAACTTCATCTTATTCTATGTCATTTTAGTGTTATGAGATAGTTTAAGAGTACTACTGGTAGGATTAGTATTACTATTCATTTTTTTCTTAAGGTGCATGTTATTGTATTACTATCATACTACTAATTATACTTATCTTTCTAATATCTAACCCAATTATGGTTACAACCTTAATCCTTTTGTAATTATTTTTGCAAGTACCTTCTTCCTAATGTTTCCACCTGATTCCTTAAAAATTCTCTCCTATTATCAATATCTTGGTTGTAATTCTTATATTTATTTTATACCTTCTATGTAATAAATATATCTCTTTGAAAGAATGGATTTACACATCTATTGTGAAGTTTCACAGTGGATGGTGATTGGTAGAAATGGTTCATATCCTCAGGGGGTCTCTTATAGTTGGGGTTAGGCGGATTCATATCACTTTAGATCTCTTCTTCCTCATGTTCTATCTTTAATTATACTTCATGTCCCATATTTTTAATGACTAATCCTCTTCTTATGGATGTATCATCTTCCTTATCTTTCTTTGGTATTTCCTTATCATGACTACTAATAATTAGCTCCAAATCACCTTTATCTTATGGGTTATCATTTTTATTTTTTCTATCTATTCTTGTATGTTATCTATAAAACTTTCCTACTAATCACTTACTATTATGATACTCTATATGTATAATATCTCTTCCATTGGTTCAACTATGTAATTAATATCTCCTATATTAATATTTATTTCATCAATTTTTCTTCTATTATCTTCTAGGCCTCATCTACTATGGGTTAAATTACTTGTAATCAGTTAGTATTTTGCATCTTCTACATGTTCTAAATAGTAAAACTAACTCTATTAATCCTTGTCTCATATAATTCACCACCTTAAATTATTATGATATAAAATTTATTTTATTCAACTTCTTTCACTTGTCTTGTGTGTGCCTCCCTAAGGTGTGAATACTAACTTGCTCATTTTTGGCAGAGGGATGCTTTCAATATTTTAAATATTTAGACTTTCATTGGTTGAGGATAGATAATATTTCTCTATTTTTTTAATTTATTCTCATCATTATTTCCTCCTTTTTCTTTTTTATATTTATTTCCTAATTTATGATTGAATTCTCTCATTATCCATCTAATTCTTCATCTCCACATTCACCATTTTATCTTAAAGATATTTAATCTATGTTATTATTATTATTATTATTATTATTATTATTATTATTATTATTATTATCTCTTATGTTATTAATTAACATATTTTTACTTGATACTTACCTATGTATCCCATTATTTAACCCCTCCCAGCCATTTAGACTAGATATCTATTGAGGATTCCCCTCCTTTCTGCATGCCATCCCTTAGGTGTCTAGCCATAAAGGAATTGTTTGACTTCACTTACTAACCATTGCTAAAAAAATATCTTATGGATGAGGAGTGGTAACTTATTTAAAAAGTGTTTCCTTGATCCTTCGATAAGCTCAAATTTATTAGTGTTAGTAGAGGTTCTTGGAAACCCTTTAGAACACGTTAATTTAGGGATAGCTTGCTCGAAGATAATAAAAGTGAATAGTCATATCCATATTCAAACTGAAGATATTCATTAAATAGATTACACTAATTTATTCATAAATGACCATATGTTTATTATAATAAATAGTTGGCATATACATATAGTATAAAAAAATTAAGGAAAAAAAGGCTATCATTGTGCACATAACAATGATAAAATACATTTAGGAAAACCATTTCATAAAAGTTGTATTAATCTCTATAACATTTGAAACCATATATAATTACACATGAGAGCTATATAATTTTTTACTCAGTCCTATGTCTTCATATTCAAACATTTTTACATGCCCAAAATAAGTGACTCTTTACTTTTTGTCAATTATCCTTATGATCTATAAAGGTTGAATACATTAAAAATATTATAAAAAGATAAAATAAATTAATTTTCACAAATGTTCATCAACTATACTTTATGATTTTATGATTCCCTTTTATTCACCTGACACTTTCTTGGACTTAAACTATTTTCTCATCCAAAGATAAAGTCATAACAAGATATTTTATTTTGAAATTGAGGGAATAAACTAGAAACAAGAGTTGTGGTTATTGCTCTAGGTGTCATTTACCAATGTTTTCCCTTTATGTACTACTTATCCACCCTTGAATATTTTTAATTAAGTAGTGTATTAGCTTAGCTCCCTTTTAGGTTTTTAATAGAATTGCATAACTAGGTGACCACCTTTTACATATTTTCAACTAACTTGGCCTTGTTCCTAATTCTTAAACCTATCCTACAAAATTGTGCAAAACTTGTGAAAACTACAAAATTTTGAGTGTGTAGTACTTATTATGTGGATGGTATCATACTTTGAAGAGGCTACATAATAATCTATTGTTGAGCTAGTTCTATTTATGTTAGATATGAATCACTTGATTGCATATAATTTAATGGTGGGGGATATTCTTATTTTTGTCTATCTGACTTTGGCTTCACAGCTATCTTCCTCTACTATAGGACCTATTAGCCAATTTTCACACCCAAGTTTTTCATCTTTAGTTTTGGCTAAGTGCAGCATCCTTAACGGTTTATCCCCATAGTGAAAAGACCAAGTGTTATTTCCTTTATAAGCTTTTGTTTGGTCTTTTACAAGTGTTATTTCTTTCGACAAGGTTTTGCTCTGGGTTTTTAATTCAAGTCTCAAAGGAATTATTTTAGACTTTTTGTTTAAAACAAAAAGTTTGAAGGAATTGGTCCATTTCAAGCTTTCTGAATGGTCACTTACAAAAGTTTGAAGGGACTTTTTCTCATAGAAGTGTCATTTGCAACTTTTTCAAAGGGTTTGTTCTTCAAAGAAATGACCCATTTCAATATTTTTGAAGGGTACATTTCATGTTTTTTGGAAGGTACATTTAAAGATTTTTGAAAGAAGTGTCCCTTGAAATTTTTTTGAAGGGTTTTTTCTTTCAAGAAATTGTTCCTTTTTAAGTTTGCCGAAAGGCACTTTGTGAGTTTTCCAAAACAATTGTTTCAGACATTTTATTTGAAACAATATTTTTGAGGAAATATTTCTTTCAAGGAATTAGATCTTTCAACTTTTTTGAAGGAATTTTTTTGGACATTTTGTCCAAAACAATCTTTCTAAAGGGTCTTTTTCTCATGAAAGTGTCCTTTGAATATTTCCAAAGGGACATTTTCAATTTGGCTCAATGGTCTTTTCTCTTTTGAAGGGACACTTTCAAAAAATTTGAAGGGACACTTTTCAAGTAAAGGGATGATTATTTTTATGTGAAGGGACACTTTCAAAAAGTTTGAAGGGTGTTTTCCCAGGAAAGTATCTAGTTCAAGATTTCCAAAGGGCATGTTCAAACCTTCTAAAGGGAAATTTTCAAAGTCCCAAAGGGCATGTTCAAGCCTTCCAAAGGGCACTTTTCAAAGTCTTGAAGGGTATGTATATCAAAATGAAAATCCACTTGTATTTTTAATAAGGAGCTAAAAATGTTATTTCTTTCAGAGAAAAAGGTTGATGGGAAAATTATTTGAGGAAAATGTTAAAGCAAAGGTCTAAGAAAAAAACATTAGGGAATGGTCCCATTATAATGATGGTTATATGGACATCAAATTTAAGGTGATAAGCTAGATATTGGCATTTAAACAAGTGGGTCCCAGGTAGATCGATGGTCCTCATTAAAATGCTCAAAGATCTAAGGGCTCACGTTCTTCATCCACCCAAGTTGATGAAAGGGTTCATCTCACTATTGATTAGGTCATCATTTAAGTCATTTTTTGATGGCCAATCAAAAGAAAAATCAATTTTACACATAGAATCCAAGTGATGCCTCTCCAAGGCCATAAAAATGAAATGGACTCTTCCCTATATCATTACACACCTCAGTAAGCTAATGAGAAGTTGTTAGCATCAGGAAAAATCTACAACAAGTGGACTCTCATTTGCATAACTGATTGATGCCATTACTTAGCTCAAAAATATATTGTTTTTATTAGTGAAACTATTGGGAAAGCATCTTTTACAAAGAAAGTTAGTTGTGTAACCACTGAAGGTGACATGGATGAATCAAATGGCCCAAATGAGAATGATTTCCAAAGATGGTTGCAGCTAAATATGGAGAATCCTAATAGATTGATTCCCCTTTCTAGTTCCAAAGGCCTCTTCCTCTCACTTCCTTTCTACTATAAATGCATCCCTTGGGATAGTGTAAAAATAACCATATAGTGTATGGTGAAGCCCTATTAGATTGATGCCACATTTTGCCTTTAAGCATTCATTACAAGTTTATTTATTTCAAGTTTTTTGAAACAATTGTTTGGGTGTGTAAGAGACATATAATGATAGTAAGTGATGATTTTCCATCTTTTTGTGCTTTATCCTTCATGCCTAAGAAAAATTTCTTAGTCTAACAGGTCATATAGAGTGGGTTCAAGTGTGTTGAATTTTTGTAAGTGTATAACTATTCTTGGAATGTGCAATTTTAATTTCAATTCATTTTCCTTGTGTCATTTCATGCATCTCACCTCTATACTAAAATACTTATGTTATAAATCCTTAGAGCTTGGGAATGGTTTATGCATTTTACTATATTATGCATTAGAATATGATATTCATGTGGAAGATAATCTTGGTGTATCACCACTCTTAGAGTAGGTTTTACATTTTTGTAATCTCTAACTCTTTTCCTTTTAAGAAAACTAGTTTAGACATAAGTTGTTTTGTAGATATACATTTAGGGAGCTAGCCCATTTAAACCTAGACGTTCATTTCCTCTATAAGCATACCCACATGATTGGAAATGTTTCAACATTTCCCAAATCTATAAGAGGATTGAACACTCTCTTTTAGGCTACAATATTTAGAGACAACAGTTCTTGCACACCCATTGGGACCAATTATTTACATGTCAAGGTGAATGTTGGTCTTGACAAGCCTAAAGTTGTATAAATATTCTTAATCTAGCATTTAGTGACTCTAAAAGGTGAGAATCTCTAGTTGTAGATCAATTTTCCCACATTATACTTCATGGTCCTCACTAGGTCATCTAGGATTTTTTACCAAGCCCCTTTAGCTAAAGCTCTTCTTGAAGAACAACACCTTGAACCATTTTTAACACTTATAGATCCTTTACAAGGAGGTTGTGAAGAAGAAGAAGAAGTTGAAGAGATAGGATATCACAAGGAAAGAGGAGAAATGGATAAGAAATAACCTTTCCTAGCCTTTAAAATCCAAAATCCAATTGACCTTCCTACATATGACCCTATTCCTCCCAATACTATGAAGAGTCTCCCTAGTTTCAATGGAGAGGGTCTTATTACCCCATCTAAGCATATTAGGGACATCTCAAATTTTTGTAACTTCCATAATGTCACCTAAGCCAACATAGCCATTATATTACCTTCCATGTCTCTAAGAGGTAAGGTAATTGACTAGTATAGGACTTTGGAAGGTGGTTGCATTATAAGTTGCAATGGATTCATAGAATTTTTGGTAAATATATTTGAGAATAAGAGTGACCATACTTCATTGATCCATCATTTGAACATGATAAAGATAGGTCCTAATAAACCCATGGGATATTTTAATGAAATATTTCAAAATACATGGCACAAGTTTCCACCTATCATGAGACATCTTCCAAGCTTTTTATTCCCTGCTTATCTCAAGGGTAGTGGTACTGATATGGTGGTGATGTTATATTCAATAGGAGGATTCACTTTGCTAGACATATATGAGATAGTTATTGAAGCTGAGAATAGCTTAATACATGCTAGAAAGCTACCTCCAAGAGTTTCCATGCCTTTGTCATCTCATAGTTCAGTTGATGCTCCAAGCGTAGCACAAGTTCCTAATGCCAATGTCAAGCCAAAAGCCTTTCCCAAGAAGGTGGATAATGCTATGTATAAATATGAGGAGATCTAATCATTATGAGATCAACTCAAGCAAGCTCAATTTTAGGCAAGTGATCCACCTAACCCTCAATACTATCCTTAATAAGGCTATAGATATCTACCCTAATACAACTACCAAAGAAGAGGACAAGGTAAAAAAGGTATAAATATTCATCCCAATGCCTATAATCCCATTTCCACTCCTTCCATGAAGGTTATTGTTCTAGTGCATGTTAACTTGGTGTAAGGAAAAGATCATTTGGACTAATGGGGATAACCTCAAGGTTAGTTTATACATGATGATGGAGAAGACAACCAAAATTTAGTGGCACAAGAAGAAACTACTCCTTATATGACATTAGAATAATTGAATCCCATTGAAAGGCATATTCATAGATAAGGTAGTATCTAGAGTGTAGGTATGATGAAATTTTAAGTGAAGGATGATTATGATTTGAATCAAAGAACATCAATTATAGCCAACACAAGAGCCAAGAAAAGACATTTGGGAAATGTTCCAGGAGTACATGTGACTCCAAGTGATGTCTCTCCAAGGCTACAAAGTGTGAATCCTAGTGCAATACCTACTACTAGTCATGCTCTTCAATGAAGTTAGAATGTAAGTAGGGTTATCAAACCTTAAATGCAATAGGTTCAGAATCCATCACTACCTTCAAGAATTAAATAAAATGTGAATACTTACCCTATAGACATTGTTTATTATTTTAATAATACCAAGAAAATCATATCTCTTTAGGAAGTCTTGCATATGCCTAGTCAAAAGGAACTCTTATAAGAATATCTCACAAACATTTAGGTAGCCCCCCAAACATCAAAACACAATAATGTGGCCCTTACCAATTCTCCAAGTCATGTCTTAAGTCCTTCCACCAAATGTAAAAATCCTCCATCTTTCTACTTCATACATATTATGGGAGACAAGTTGGTTCACAATTATATTGTAGATAGTGGATCTAGTACCAATGTCATGTCTAAGGTGGTGGTTGATAAATTGGGATTGAAGTATGAACTGCATGTAAAGGTGTGATTCATATTTATGGGACTCCAACCAATATAGTAGGATTGGTTATAGGTTTAAAAGTCTTTCTACATTATTTTCTAAGTTTCCCCATTTTATAAGACATTGTGGTGGTAGACCTTCCATCTCATTTTAATATCTACTTGTCAAGGGACTTCACGGCTAAAATAAGAGGATACCTTTCTATTGATTGGTATTTTTTATATTTTAAAACAAAATATGGAACCAAGGTGACTATAAGGACTCATCCCTTAGTAAGGTTTCATATTGAGCCATATATAGAGACAAGTTCAAATCCAAATTGTCTAATTAGTAAAGAAGAAGGTGCTATGGATGGTGAAGCATCCTCCCCCCTCAAAGGTATTTTTAATCTTTTCCTTGATAATTATATCACTAAAATTCATGAAATTGATCCATATAAATTCATATAAGAGACTCATTTGGGAGTTTATTGTATGCATGAAAAAGATGTTTCAATCCCTTCAGTCACTAATGAAGACCATGAAGTTGAAGGAATACAAGAAATGTTTTTTGATGGCTCAAGAAGAAAAGTAGGTTCAGGAGCTATCATTATGTTAGTTTCTCCATCAAATAATCAATACTAATCCTCCTATAGATTCCATTTTAGTTACACCTGCAATGTGGTAGAATATGATGGCCTAGTTCAAGGACTCTAATGGGCAAAGAAGAGAGGGATCAAGAATTTGAAGGTTTATGGGGATAGTTAATTGGTCATCCACCAAATGAGGAACCAAACTACAGACAAGAATCCCTTGCTTAAATAATAAAATCATAATGTATGGGACCTACTTGATGACTTTGATTCCTTCAACATACAGCCCATACCAAGGGATTTGAATAAACATGTAGATAGATTGGCTGTCATAAGAACACAGTTTGATCTAGTTATTGTTGTATGAAAGGAGAAAGATCAAACAAATATCAAGGTAATTGTGAGGCCTTATATTATAGATAATTAAGTGTCATGGCATGTGTTTGAAAGTGATGAACACATTGCACACTTCTTACAAAATGAGGAAGGATTCTCCTCAAGAGACCAAAAGAGACTACATGATCAATATGAAGAACAAGTTATTTAGAAAAAGACAAATAAGATACCTAAGGGGATGATTAATTTGGAGATTTTTTTCAATGAAGATGATCAAAATAATAAATAAAGATTGATCATGTCAACAAAATAGGAAAACTATGAGAGAGTCATGATTTACAAGGACAAGCTCCTAAAAATTGGTAAGGTATGTTCTCTATTTGAGAGGCAAGCCTTTATTGAATTATGAAAAGAGTTCTGTGACATGTTTTCTTGGGAATATAAATATTTTAAGTGGTTTGATCCAAGTATACCTCATCACACCATTGAGTTATAACCTAGAGCTAAACCAGTCAGGAAAAAATAAAGGCCTATCAATCCCAACATAGAAGAACTCATGAAGAAAGAGTTGACTAAGTTGATTGAGTCTAGGATTATCTTTCCTATCAAACAATAAAATTTGGTGGCTAATCTTGTATGTATCTTAAATAAGAATGGATATATCATAATTTTTTTGGATTTTTGAGATCTTAATAGGGTGTATCTCAAGGATCATTATCCACTACCTTCCATGGAACAAATTTTGCAAGTTGTTTCAAGTTTTCAATGCTTTTCACTTATTTATTTAGGTTAGAATCAAATACTGGTGAATGAAGAGGATCAATTCAAAATAGCCTCCACTACAATATTTGTGGATCTTTACCTATAAGGAGATGCCTTTTAGTTTATCCAATGCTGTAGCTACATTTCAAAGGGAAATGAATGTGGCTTTTAAAGGTTTGATCAATAAGTTTTTACTTATGTACCTTGATGATATAACTATTTTTTTTTAAGGATGATACTGATCATATGTAAAATCTAAGGTAGGTGTTTGAGAAATGTATGGATTATGTAATATCTCTTAATCCAAAAAAGTGCATTTTTGTTGTCCATGAAGGTAAGTTATTGGGTCATATTGTTTCAAAATAAGGCTCATATTTTGACCCCAAGAGGAATGAGGATATTCTAAGCTTGTATTTACCTCAAAAAAAGAAAATAATTCAAAGCTTCTTGGGTAAAATAAACTTTGTAAGAAGATTTATTCTAGGATTTGTAACTATGGTAAAGCATATCAGAACAATGCTTAAGAAGAACCAAGCTTTTGCTTGGACAAAGGAAGGTAAGAGTATATTTGAGGAAATCAAGAAAGTAATTATAAAATATCATACTCTCTTGAACCCAAAATTTTCCAAATATTTCATACTCTATACCTTTGCTAACCTTGATATAATATAGACTATGCTTATACAAAATAATGGTGAAGAGGTAGAACAACCAATTGCATTCTTCAGCCAAGGATTGAAAGATTATGAGTTCAAGTATACATTTGTTGAGAAATAAGCTCTAGAAAAGATAAGAGGATTGGAAAAATTTAGACACGTGGTTTCAAACAACAAGATACATGTCATGGTTTCTCATCCTATCACCAAAGAGTTTCTCCTAAGCAAAGACCTTAATGAAAAAGAGTTGGGTGGATTATAAAGGTGATGGAGTATGATGTGGACATTAAGGTTAAAAAATTGGTAAGATGAAAAGGGTTATGTGAGAATTTAGCTTCAAATTTTTATGAGCCAAAGGAGGAAGTCTTGATCAACTAGGTTCAACCCCAACTAGCTAATCACATACAAGTTCAAAGTTGGACACAAGACATCAATAGTTTTCTTTAAAATGGTGAGTGCCCTAATGGCTTGAACAAGTCTCAAATGAGGTATTTTGGATTGAATTCCATTCCATACTATCTTTTATATGGTATTATATTTATAAAATATGTGAATGGTGTGTTGTTGAGGTGTGCTAACATTGATCATTTTGATATGATGCTAGAAAAGTTTCACAATGGTATAGATGGACGTCATTTCTCTCTTAAGATAAAAAATGTAAAGATAATAAGGGATGGTTACTATTGGCCTAGTCTTTTTAAGGACTATTACCACTAGGCTAAAAAGTGTCCTCAATGTGCCTTCTTTGTAGGCAAATAGAAACTTACAACCCTTCCGTTAAATCCTATCTAAGTAGACCAACCTTTCATGTAATGAGGTCTTGATTTCAATGGTGTGATCAACCTTCCATCAAGTGCTATAGACAAATCTATATTGATTTCTATTGGATACTTCACAAGGTGGGTAGATGATATCGCATTGAGGGAGGCAAGTGAAAATGTTATATTAGAGTTCTATGAGAACATTATAATAAGGTTTGGAGTTCTCCATGTTATCATTTATGATAACACACTTGATTTTATAAGTGATAATTTTTTTGATTTGACAAATAGGAATGGAGTTTACTTAAGTACCTCATCTAACTTTAACACTCAAGGTAATGGGTAGTCTGAATCTACTAATAAGAATATCATCAAGATCATCAAGAGGACATTGGAGTACAATAAAAGAGCATGCCACAACAAGTTGAAGATATCCTTATGGGATAACAAGATTACTCCTAAGAGATCAATTGGTAATTCTCCATTTTTGCTTGCTTACGGGAGAGAGGCTAAGTTTTCCATATCTCAAGAACTCCTTGCTCTAGAGCTTACACATCAACTAGAAATACTTGAAAATACTCCAATGGAAGTCATATTGATAGAACTAATGCAATTGCAAGAAGCAAGAGAAAATGCACACAAGGTCATGGAACATCACCAAGTACTCATGAAGAAGTCCTTTGAAAAGAGCAAGTGTTAAAGTGTTTAAGGAAGGTGACTTGGTCCTAAAATGGGATGATGATAGATTAAAACTGAGCATACATACAAAGTTTGACACGTTGTGGAGTGGACCTTACATCATGAGTAAGTGCAAGAAATGAAACTCCTTTAAACTAAACAAGATGAAAGGAGAATAATTTAATATCCCTATGAAAGGGATACATTTTAATTCTTGCTATTAGCCCTTACAAGTCAGTTTTGTAAATAATAGTTTAGGTGTGTGTCTTTGCCTTTGTGCATTTGAATCAATACGGATTGTGTTTTTTTTAGCCAAGGGTCTATTAAAGCTATTTTTGAGAGCCTATATATGTGAATCCATGCCCAATGGAAGGATATAGGTAATTGGTCTTAGGCATAATAGGCATGCCTCCCCTAAGAATTGCCAAGAATGTTAGCTAATTTTTACACCCAAGTTTTGCATCTTTCTTTTTGGCTAAGTGTAGTATCTTTATTGGTTTATCCCCATAGAAAAAAGACCAAGTGCTAATTTTTTTGAAAGCCTTTATTTATTATTTTACAAGTGTTATTTCTTTTGGTGAGGTTTTTCTTTAGGTTTTTTGTTCAAGTCTCAAAGGAATTGTTTCAATCTTTTTGTCTGAAATAAAAAGTCTAAAGGAATTGGTCCATTTCAAGATTTTCTAAGGGAAACTTACAAAATTTTGAAGGATATTTTTCTCATAGAAGTTTCCTTTGTAACTTTTTTGAAGGGTTTGTCCTTTAAAATAATTGGTCCATTTAAATATTTTCAAAGGGTACATTTTAGGTTATTTGAAAGGTACATTACAAGATTTTTGAAATAAGTGTCCTTTGAAACTTTTTTGAAGGGTTTGTTCTTTCAAATAATTGGTCCATTTAAAAATTTCCAAAGGGTACATCTCAAGTTTTTTGAAAGGTACATTAAAAGATTTCTAAGAGAAGTATCCTTGTAACTTTTCTGAAGGGTTTATTCTTTTAATAAATTGGTCCTTTTCAAGTTTTCTGAAGGGAACTTTGTGTGTTTTTTAAAAGAATTATTTTGAACATTTTGTCTAAAACAATATTTCTAAATAAATATTTCATTCAAGGAATTGGCTCTTTCAATTTTTTTAAAGGAATTATTTCAAACATTTTGTCTGAAATAATATTTTTGAAGGGTCTTTTTCTCATGAAAGTGTCATTCAAAATATTTTTGAAGGGACATTTTCAATTTTTTTGAAGGTTCTTTTCTCTTCCAAAGGGACACTTTCAAAAAGTTTGAAGGGACACTTTTCAATCAAAGGAACACTTTTTTTCAAGTGAAAGGACACTTTTAAAAAGTTTGAAGGGTATTTTCTTGGGAAAGTGTCTAATTCAATATTTTTTAAGGGCATGTTCGAGCCTTCTAAAGGGAACTTTTCAAAGTCCTAAAGGGTAGGTATATCAAAATAATAGTCCATTTGCAAGTTTAAGAAGGGGCCTGAAAGGTTATTTCTTTTAGATAAAAGGGTCCATAAGAAATTATTTGAGGAAAATGCTGAAGCAAAGGTCTAAGAAAAAACCTCAAGGGAATGGTCCCAGTAGAATGATGGTTATATGTATATAAAATTTAAGGTGATGAGCTAGCCATTGGTATTTAAATAAGTGGGTCCTAGGCAAATTGATGGTCCTCATTCAAATGCTCAAAGATCCAAGGGCTCACATTCTTCATCTACCAAAACAAATTACAGTGTTCATCTCACCATTGATTAGGTCATGATCTAAGTCATTTTATGATGGATAATAAAATTAGTAGTCAATTATACCCATATAATCCAAGCAATGCCTCTCCAAGGCCAATAAAATAAAAATGACTCTTCCCTACATTGTTCCACACCTTAACAAGCTAGTGACAAGTTGTTAGCATCAAGACAAATCTACAACAAGTGGAATCTCATTTTCATTACCAATTGATTCCATTACTCATCTTGAAAATATCTTGTTTTTTCTAGTGTAACTATTTGTAAATCATCTTTGAGAGAAAAATCTATTTGTGTAACCACTAGAGGTGACATGGATCAATCGAATGGCCCAAATGAGCATCATTTTCAAAGATGGTTACAGATGAATATGAAGACTCATAAATAAATTGATTCCCCTTTCTAGCACGAAATTCCTCCTCTCACTTCCTTTTTACTATAAATACATCCCTTGGGCTAGTGTAAAAATAACCACATAGTATATGGCGAAGCCCTGCTAGATTGATGTCACATTTTTCCTTTAAGCATAAGTTATTAGTTTGTTTCTTTCAATTTTTTTAAAACAATTTTATGGGGTGTAAGAGACATATATTGATATTAAGTGATGATTTTCCATCCTTTTGTCCTTTATCCTACATGCCTAAGCAAAATTTATTAATCTAATAGGTCATATAGAGTGCGTTCAAGTGTGTTGAATTATTGTAAGTGTATAATTGTTCTTGGAATGTGAAATTTTCCTTTTATTTCATTTTCCTTGTGTAATTTCATTCATATCACCTCTATACTAAAATACTTGTGTTATAAATCCTTAGAGCTTGGGAATGGTCTGTGCATTTTTATATATTGTGCACTAGAATATGATATTCATGTAGAAGATAATTTTATGTATCACCAATCTTAGAGTAGGTTTTCCTTTTTTGTAATCTCTAACTCTATTTATTTCAAGAACACTAATTTATATAGAATTTATCTTTTAGAGATACATTTAGGGAGCTATCCCCTTTAAACCTAGAGGTTTAATTCCTCTATAAGCATACCCACATGCCTAGAAATGTTCCAACATTGCCCAAATTTAGAATAGGATTAAACACTCTCTTCTAGGGTGAAATATTTGGAGACAATAGGACCTACTAAATTTATTATGTTGTAATGAATTGAGGCTAAAACACAATTTGGGAAATGGAAGGATTAATCTAGGAAAGATCTTACTTGAGCATCTTCTAGTAACTTAACACTTTGTACACCATATTACATAATATGCATAGTGAGATCTAAATCAACATTAAATTTCTAGCATATTCATAATTTTTGATGTTGATTAGTTATTTATAATTTTATATCTTATGTTTTATGTTTATTACTAACTTTTCCAATTGATCCACATGCTTTTGAGCTTGGAAGCTAGTAAATGTAGTGTGTATAGTCTCATTGTGTCAAGCCTAAATTTTTTGCATGATATTATCCTCAAAATCCAATAATTGTTTTAGGGAATTATTCATTATATAAGAAGTAGTTATTTAATCATCCATAATATCTTTGGTTTGTTTGTTATTTTAAACTTAGGATGAGTTGTAGCTAATAGATTGTTAAGGTATTACCTCTAATTCAACATCCTTTATGTTATATTATTTATTTACTATGAATTAGTATCCAAAGCCTATTAATATTCCTTAATTAGTTCATCGATTACCACTATTTCTAATTTTATATACTACCCATGAGCTTATAGTGTTTGTAGATGTTACATAGCTACCTAGTCCTTTTTGAGTTATTTTAATAAATTTATACGCTACTTTTCTTTAGATGTCACTTGGTCACCTAGGACTTATGTTATCAGTATGAGATACTTTATATTAATCATTTATCATGAATTTATAAGATGGTGGCTAATTTTTTCATTATCATCTCATAATTGGAAGACTTATTATTCCAAGGCCAAAATAATCTATGATATTGACTCATAGAACATAGTTGTGAGCTCAATTTACATGGTCAATGACAATTGGGCAACATATAAAGATGTTTTAAGGATAGTGTTAGTATGTTTCATGGATGTGATTAGAGTCACTAATATAGAAAACATGAATTATTCTAAATTAAGAGAAAATGTGGTGTATTATATGGATGATGTGGGAGCATACCATAGCCATTGGCTAGTGATTTAAAGTTTTAGCTCTAGAGCCTCCTCTTACACATCTCCCTATGTCACTGGTTTCTATTAGTTTATGTTATCTACTTATTCCTTGGATTTAGCCTATTTTTAATCTATAGATTTATCTTTATCTTCAGTCTTAGCCTTAGCATCTACCTCTACTTACACTTTGGCTTGTGCCTCTTACTTAGGCTTAGATTTAGCTTTGGCTTATGTCTTAGCCTTAACTTTGGCCACTGCATTAGTCTTGGCCTTGGTTTTATATTCAACCTTGAATTTTTCCATAGATGCCTATTTTTAGCTAAATTATTGGTTTTTTCTTCTTTAATTCACTACTCCTCTATGGCATTTTAATCCTCTTGATCCTTTGCTAGTGCCTTTGTTTCTTCCTACTTTTGTTGTATAGCCTAGACTTACTAATGTTTTCATGCTGCCTCTTCTTATTCTTTTTTATTCACCTCCACTTCCTTGGATCATTTATTATGATCCTATACTTCCTTAAATTGATTCTTTGTAACCTCTACTTCTTTATATCTTTTATTTCATTCATCTTCTTCATTGGCTTATTTCGTGTGTTCTTCCTCTATGGATTTTTGTTGACTTTGCTCTTCTTGCACAATTAACTATTGTTTGAATTATTATTCTTCCAATGATAGCCTTCACTTTGCTTATTTTATCTTTATCTTTTTCTCTTCCTTTTTTCCCCTTCTCTCTACCTCCTTTTTAGATTCTATAGGATCCTCCTGTTCTTGTGAAGATTCTTGTTGGAGCTTTGATTATAATACTTTACTTTCCATAGTTTACTACATGGGGGTTAGAAATTCCAACACTATGATTTATTGTGCATCATTTTAATTATAATATTTCACAAATATATAATGAAATAGAAACATATTTTTTCTATATGTTTGAGGAGGATTGAGGCTCTTCTTTTGCCTCTTCATAATCTGGCCCTACATTTGTTACTATGCCTTTTATTCTTGTTACACTACACTTGCCTTTGTTAGGTCTAAGAAAGACACCATTATATATTTAATACATCCATGGTCTATGCAACAATGATGGTGGAAATATTCATTATGTTGGTAGTTCTTATAACTAAGTATTAGAGGAGCTCACAACTAGATCTATGTGGAATATTTTTTCCACCAAATATTTTTGAGATGTTTCTTTCCCTAAAGTGTTAATGATGATGGAGGGGGTAGATTGAGTGATATAAACCCAAAGATATTTATTACTTGATTATTCACTTGATATATGCACACTTTTTTATAGAAAAATATTTCCTTCTCTTTTTCATGTTCATACATATAATTATCTATGTCTTCCATCATGGAATGTAGGACTTATTTCTCATATAATCCTAAATTTAATAATTCACCCTCAACTAATATTCTAGGTACATGGATATTATCCAACTAGGACTTTATTTGTCATATTCTATTCTTTGGTGATGGTGGTGAAGCTCACCCCACTAGTGATTTTATCTTCCCTTTGTTTAGCTATGATGAAGCCATTGTTAGTTATGGTAGTGCTTGTGGTTTATTTATTATTATAGTTGTGGTTTTACTCAAGGTTGTGATTGTGGTTATACAAATTTTTCTGCACCTTATGGGAATGGACCATAGCGGTGGCACTAACCTCATAGAGAGGGATTTCTAACTTAATACTTCTACATTGGTGTCCAGCATAGTAATGAAAAATAGGAATGAAGTCATAATTTATTTGGGAAACTCATGTGCCTTTATTTGGATCCATTATGTAAATTTATAAATGAAGCATGTATCCCAAATATTGTATGACATCCTAGGGTATTCTAGGGTGCAACTAGATCATGTTTAGGACCTCCAACCACCATGTATTAAACCTCATAATTTTTTATTATAATACTACCCTTTTTTATCCATGTGATTTTTGTGAATGTAGAAGTATGCCAAAAATCTATAATAGGGTTGATCAATCCCACCAATGATTTCCACTATGTAAAATAAAGAATTAAAACCAAAAACTAATAATGGAATGTTTTTGAGGTGCCTACAAGATTATTTTTAATGTTTGTGGTTAGACTAGAAGCAATAAAATCAAGCTAGCTGAATTTTTCATAGAGGTGTATCATATGATACATAATGTCAATCACACCTTTTATCATTTTATTTCCCTACTTTGTTGTTTTCCAAAAATACTTGGTAATGCATGCAATTGGGATTCACATTAAATCATCAAATATCAAATCAATAAGTATGCCTATTCCTAACCTTATCATATATTTCTCCCTAGTGTTTGAGTGAATAGGTGGAGTAGTGGAATTGTAAGGCAAGAGGGATTTTATGTGAGCTAGGAGACATGTTTTTTATGCCATGGTCTAAGTAGTAATCTAGATTATAACATATCCCCTTCATTATACCTGCTAATAAGAGTGATCAGTACCTCATCTAGTTATCCAAATGTAGGTAGTTTGATCTATGATTCTACATCTAAGATTCACATTGGATGTTATATAATTAGGGTTCCAACCTATGTTATTTATTATGTATCTTACACTAACAAAGTGATTTCTACTACATCAATGAATTAAAATGGGTCTAGATCTTGGTATTTAGTTTTATGTAGACCTAGTCCAATCCCCATTTTCATACTTTTTGCATTCAATAGTTGAATAATTAATTGATCTATCTCCATGGTTATTGTTGTGGTCTATGTTGAATACTTGTTTTGCTTGTTCTAGCTCTGGTATGCAATCTAAGTTAAATAAGGTGTTTTGAAAGTATATTTTAGATTTAACTTGTTGGAAAAATTATGCAATGTCTTTGTGTTGTCCATTCCCTTTATCATATAACTGTTGGAACCAAAATCCATATGTTTGACTAGTTTAAATGCATTGCACTAATTATGGATGAGTTTACCTCCCAAATTAATATCAATCAACTATTATTTTATATTATGGTTATCATTTTTCCATCTATGTTATTTAATTGATAGATTTTTAGTCATCTAATGTGACTCAACATCCTTTCATTTATCTTATTTCTTTTGTGATGCCACTTGTCATTATGCCACACAATCTACTTTAAGAAATATGAAATCTATTCAAGTGACTTGTCATTAATGGTATTTAATGATCATTGTCTGACCTTTCATCATATTATCTTATCAGTGTCATCTTCCCAACTTATTTGATGACCACTGTGTAGTAGTTGTTGTCTATCCTTCCTTCAGGATCTCTCTATGAATAGATTATATTCTATGATGTTATCTCTTCCAATTATGTTCCAATGTGTTATGACCCAAAGATCACATTATACAAACACTATAATCCTAACAAAATAAATAACAAAAAATAACATTCAACAAAATTCCTAACTACATGATGCTGCTCAACACTCTCTCTCTCATTTTTAGCTAATAATGATAAAGACTAATGATGGTAAGGATTAATACTACAAACATTAACACATCATAGAAATATGGTTACTTATAGTTCTTTTAGCATAATGGTACCCTATTTTGAGACTTCATGAATAATGTAGGGTCCCTTCCACTTGATGCATGGTTTTCTTAAGAATGCCTTAAACCTACTATCATACAATAATACCACTTGATCTAGATGAAATTTCTTAGACTGTAAGTTGAAATCATGCCATTTATTCTAGCTTAACTTGTGGATGTATTTCATCCACTATGACCTTTGTAAAATTTCTTCCATTTTAACCAAGTTCATTAATCTTTGTTTCAGGGAGTCTTGGTCATTTAGCCTCATAAGCATTGTAAAACACATACTCTAAATAATGTAATCCATAGACATTAGTACCTCAAGACCATAAATGAGATGAAGGAGAGGAAGAATGTGACATGCTAGTAATTAATCCTATATGCCCAAATAATCATAAAAATATGATCCTCTCAATCATCCCTTTAAACATTACATATTTTTGTTAGCATTTTTCCCAATACATTGTTCTATGCTTTAACATGTCCATTTGCTTGTGGGTAATAAGATGTGATATTGTGGTGTTAGATCATAAACTCATCAATGATAGTCTTGATAATTTTATTGAGGAAGTGAGTTCCTTTATCACTGACCATCTTGATTAGGCATCCAAATCTTGTAATGATATTTTTTTTAGGAATTTGGCAATGTCCTTCACATCATAACGTGTTGTTGCAACAACTTCCACCCACTTGGTGAAGTAATCCATCATATTAATAATGTAACATGCATGAATTAATTACATATTAAAATAATATTATCTTGGTTATTTAATATTCCATCATTACATATTACATGGCCTAGAAGAACACTAAAAGGTGTGAAAAATAAGCACTTCTTTAAATGCATAGAAATACACAAAAGTAAACACCATTATAACATTAATCATAGTTTAGATAGATGCTCTTTAAACAAGAAAAAGATAACCTATTCATCTAAATATACTTCTAAGGAATCATAAATAAAGTATTTAAATGTAGTTACTACACCTCTAGATAAAACTATTAACACATTATTCAAACAAAAGGTCATTACCTTATAAGATAATTACCCCCATTATGTTTCAAAGGTTGGCTTAGCTTGGTCCTAATCTATGATTGGAATTTAATGGTACCCATTGAATCCAACTATGATTGAGTACACCTCATGACATGTGATTGACTCAATGACTTCATCCATGAATGGTAATGGGAATGGATGATTGATGTTGGTGTCATTAAGTGTGGTATTCTAAAAAAATAAGAATATCCCTAGACATCTTTTGTTGTATCACTATAAGACTCACCCAATCTACTTTTTCAACTAGTTAATGATTCTAATGTATTTAATTTAATTTAATTCAATCGTTACTTTTATCTTCATGTTAGGGTTTAGCCTATATGGTCACTTTTTAATGGGTTGATTGGACTCTTTCAACTCTATGTGCATCTCCCCCATTGACATATCTACACTTTTTTTATTTATAGAATTTGGTTGGGAAAACATCTTGATAGTATCATAGTAGCTATAATGCCTCTAAGATCTATTCCTACCCGTAATAGTAGTTTATAGTCATAAGCTTAGGGACTAATTCTATTCCAATATTTTATTCAATATTTTTTATTTGTTCTTGATACACTTTGTTATCCACTAGGTAGAGTCTCTTGTAAAGTGTGCTCCCCTTTTAGCTTCTAGAGTGTTTACATAGTGTGTCTTTCCTCTTCTAATTTGTTCTACACATTGGGCTACTGTTGGTTTGAATTCCCATTCTAATTAAAATAAGCCTTATAAATATATATATCTATCACTATCACTAGATTATATTATTTGATATATTATCATATTACAAGGATTAATAAGATTTTTTTCTTATTTATTGGCATTGTAATTTTGAAGTGCTAGATTGAAATCATGATTTGCTTCCTAATATGATGATAACTCTATTGCATCTCCTAAATATTTTGCTCATCCATGACATAAAAATTTTTCAATTTATGTAATGCATTATGCACCAATAGGTTATCATCCTCAAATTTAAAATTTTGAATGAATTCCTACTACACTTATGCCCAATGTTTGGTATCTCTCCTACACCCTTGATGAATGTACCAATCCATTGGGAGAGGTGTTAGTGGGTGACTAATAATATGTACCAAATACCTTAGTTGTACTAATTTC
>JARHVA010000565.1:2627500-2795000 GCA_037957365.1 Torreya grandis
ACATTGTGCACTAGTTTTTATTTTATTATCAAAAACAAATAAATAGTTCATTTGATGCTTCCTTTCCACTCTAAAATACATGAATTATACTTGTATTTGCAAGTTAATAAGATAATTTCATGTAAAATGATTACAATCACCACATAAATAACATTGCATGGGATGGAAAGCTTGTCGATGATCATTATTGTGACCAAATTGATATAATAATTAGTATCCCCCTCTATATCCTCCTATATAACCTCCTCTATTATGTTTATATCCCCAATCATGTGATTATTATCCATCAAATCCTCCTTGTTATTTTTTTTGTGCATTATATCTACCATACTAATGTTGTATTGAAGTCATAACATAATTTGGTTATTGTTTTTTTAGGCTCACATTATTCCATGAAGATTGGTAATATTATTATGGTAATGATGGATTTTAAATAGTTAGACCCTAGGGTTCATACTGATATTGAGGTGATGAGGTTACCCATGCAAGATTACAATGTGTCACACTAACCATTTCTACCTCAAGCCTAGGAATACTTGCTTCATAGTAGGTAATTGTTTCATTAAAATTATGAATACATTTTTAGTGATAAATTCCTTTAATTCTTGAAAGGATTGACATATCTTTTTGTCATGGTTTTTTTAATTACAAATACTATAGTACAAATTATGAGACTTTTGTAGTAGATGAAATTAGCAGTTGTTTGCCCTAATACTCTACAAATTTTTTAAAATTATGGATTTAGCTTAGGATGATCATTTCTATGATGTCCTTATCACCCACACTCCATGAAACATAAACCTATTTTTTTCACTTTCATTCATCTCATCAATCCTCTTCATGAAAACATCTATCTTAGCTTCTAATTTCGATCCAACTACTGGAACATCCCCATAATATTCAATTTGTTCTAATCTTAGTAAAAAATATCAAGAATCAATGTTTGTTGTGAACTAAAATTGTGTAAAAACAAATATAATTTTTGATCATGGGCCTTCTATGAGCCAAAAAACTTTATCTTTATTTTCCATGACAGAGTCAATTTTGTTCTTCACATCTAAGAATTTGTGATCATAGTCCCACATAGATTATCCACTATAATACCTAATCTCCTTTAGGTAATTAATAGTCTAGCTTGTTCACTTATTCATTTTTAATTCTACCACAAACTATGATCTAAATTATTGTAGATATATATTATTAACATATATTTTACAAATGAACTCTAAAGTGTGACCTGTTAAAGATCCTATGAGATCATACTTATTTACATCATTATTAGTTATTCATCTAACCTAATACTTCATGTCATAGGTTAATAGATAATACGTAGGGTCCATAGATCCATCATAAGATGTCAATATGAAAAACATTCCTAGACTATAATTTATAATTGGCTTACTTGTAAGGGATAATACTAGTTGTTGTTATGCACTCATGAATGTGACTATATGTTACTACTCACTAGTCCCTATAATTATAGGGTTATGTACACTTTTTACTAGCATTTTAAAATTGGCTATAAAATTAAATCCAACTTCTTCTATCCTCTTCTTATCAAAGGACTTATTTATATCAGGAAAAATCTTTCCAAACTTATTTGTGAATGAATCAAACCAACTTCATCCCTTCCCTTCCTTTGATATTAGTGTTTTAACTAAATAAAAATTGGGCTGGGGGAAAGTATACTCTATAAATAAATGATCTCTATCTTCAAATTCTTCCAACTATGATATTAAACTTGTCATATTTTTGCACTTCTGCATAATCTCTTATGAATATTCTTCCATTACTCTAAGAATTTTCCTTCTTAATTGTGAACTACTCTATATTTTAACTATCCTATTCTACATTCTTATTAATATTCACTCTACTCCATATTCTCAATATTGTTAACTCTATCTTCTTCTTCCTTGATCCCTTTCCCTTATTTCTTTGCATCTACTCTACTTTCACATTATGAAGCCTCTCTTTAGGCTCCCCTTTATTCAACATATTCTACCTTATTCCTATCCTAATTGTAATTATGTCTAGATTATTTAATTTGTTCCATCTTCTCTATTATCACAATTGTCTTCTAATCCCAACATATTATTTTGACTCTGGTTCTTTTCATCTTCCATTTTTCTATGTTCAAGTTCAAGTTCCTCTTCTCAACTCCACATCATTCACTCCTACATCACATGCATCCCCATAACACCTAAAGTGACTACTCCATGTTGGAAAAAGTGGGAACCATGGCCTCTTCCATGACTCAAATATTGATAAATGTAGGTATTTTTTGAAGGAAGTTCTCATGGATTCCTTTGACAAATTGATCTTATGCATTTTCAAAATCTAAATATCGTTGAACAAAAAATCTTATGATATACTAATTAATGGTATTCACTATCTAGTAATATACTATGTGGGTCCAATTAGTTTTAAAGTTTCATAGGTTTTCTACTTTTTCCTCTAACTAGGTTATGATTTCTATCCTCCATGGATGGAAGCAATAGTACTACAATGTAGATAATCAATAAACTAATAGCTCCAAAAATTCACATAAAAATATTTGATATATTTCATCGTAGATATGTTCCTCAATAATTTACGTCATAGTTTTACCTATTCTTATTTATTCTTCTTCAAATTTTTTTATAAATTATTTCATCAATCCATCTCTCTATATCCCTTTGTCCTGGTAAACATCTCAACATGTTTAATCAATTTCCATTCTCACCATGACATTATTAACATCGGTTCCTATAAACCCTTCAAAAAAAGATAATTTACGGATAGCTTGCACAAATATAACAAAAGGACATAGTCATAACCATATTAAAACTAAAGGTATTCATTAAATAGATTAAATAGATTAATGCACAAAGGAACAAATGTTTATTATAATATTAATAGTTGACATATACCTATATAATAAATAGATAAAGGCAAAAATAGTACTCATTATGCACATAAAATGATAAAAAACATTTATTAAAACCATTTCAAAATAGTTTTAATAATATCTATCACATTCATAACTGTGTACAATTACATGAGCACTATACATAGAGTTTTACTCAACACTATCTCTTCATATTCTAACCTTTTAACATGCCCAAAATAAGTGTCTCTTCAGATTTATTAATGTACTCTTATGATTTACAAAGGTCAAATGAATACAAAAGATTATATAAAAACCCAAATATATCCTATTTTTACATGTGTTCATTAACTATACTCTACAATTTTAGTAAGCCATATTCACCTAACACTTAGTGTCAAATCTTGTCCAACCCTGTATAACTCAGACTATGATAAATGAATCAAGAGTTATCTCAAAGTAATGATCAATATCCTAAGTTAACGATGTATCAAGTCATTATAGTGCATTAATGTTTTTTATGGTCCATTTAATAGGTATTTTAATAAGAATACATTCCAATTATATATGTTTGGCTTGCTATAGTATTCAAGGCAACAATAATTCACTTATTATTTTAACTTTTGTGTGTTTTTTTTATTATTTCTTCTAATCACTCTTATATTTATGTTAACATGGGATTTTAGAATTCCAAATGATACTTACCATTAGACATTAGTTTAATAAAGTTCTATCAGTGCCACCAAATGTTGAGATAAAATTAGAAGTTGTTGGTTATAGATGGTTTTATGTTAAGTAGGATAACTTTAGTGAAACTAATGTATCACAAGGGTTAGTTATTGGTTATATTATTTAGTAATAACTTTAAAAATAGTAACACCTATATTTATATTAATACATACACAATACATAAAACATAATATTTCCTATTCTAACTCTTATCTTTCATACATATTTCTATAACCATTGAGTATAAATGTTTATAGGCTATCTATTATATACCAAAAATACACAGGTTATTTTGCTTTATAACCTCTATATAATATATCTCCATTATTCTATATTTTTATCTACCTCTCTATCTATTAAAATATGTTACAATATAAATATTGATCTAAAACAACACAACTCGATAGTCATGTCTATGTGAGACATGTCATTTGTCTAATTATCTCATCTTTTATCTCCATAAAGCCTTATTTCTTACCACAACTGCAATTGGTAGAATCCTATGTTTTATCAACTTGGAGGAGTGTTATGTTTCTTTATCAATAGAATCAACTCTGTGGTACCTATGGTGTAGTTCTTTAGCTAATAGATAAACTTGCCAATAGGGTATAATCAACCAACATAAGCATATCATACTACTCCTCTCATATATATGCTGGAAAAAAATGTTATGTAACATAACATATCAAGTACATAGTGTAATATGTAATAATGAGTATAGAAATGTGTAAGTGTTATTATATAATATAAATATTATAATGTAAAAGTGATCATGAAAAAATAGAATTAAAATACCTCCAATGTAGTGTATTACATAGGAAGAGGAAATGTACCACATGTTCATGTTCATGTATCATGGATCTAATGTATGTTTGTATCACACTCTATTATATGTGAAACATATGTGTATTGACAATAAATTATATGTTATCTACTAGCATAAATTAAACAACATATATTCTAAGGAGATATCAAATATGTGTATGATGACTATTTTTTGTTTGTTTAATTTATTTAAATACTTTTTATTTTATTAAAATATTTCAATTTTTTTGAATTTTTATGGTATTTTAAAAAAAATAATAATTGGAATAGTTTGAAGGAAAATTACAGCCTATGATTCCATCTAAATTATGCTCATAAGAAGTGAAAAACTTGACATATGGTACATAAAAATTAAAAATACTATTACAGGGAATGCATAGTTATCATATATAAAATTTTAGAATATGTGGTACTCTACATATGTCACATATGAATATATGGTTAGGAAGAGATAATATAAGGATTAGTGGTTATTATAACCCATTATTTAGTTCTTTGTGGACTCTTCAATTTAACAATAATTTGAACATGTTTATTTTACCTTATCAACTAGGTGGATTGTGTAGGTATAGATGAGGACTCTATGGAATTCACTATGTGTCTCTAGTGTAAGGTATCTTAAGTATCAAACTACTAGGAAATGGGATTTCCTATTGCTTACCATTTTTTGAATGATTAACCTTAGTAAGTTTTATAATTATTTTCTTAGAATTAATATATCTTATTCAAGTGGTTCTTATAGAATTTTGAAAACTCTAACTACCCTATTGGTAATATATCTATGCACTGTGGAAGGTATTGTGTGAGTTTTATGTATCCAAAGTTGTCCCAATAACATATCAAAGACTCCCATGTATGATGTAATGGAAAATGTAGTGATCACATTTACTAGAGCAACTTGTAAAGGTAAATAATCTCACCAATAATTTATTATGATATCTCATCAAATTCTATGACCATTTTGGTGAAAGGTATAATTAATCATGCATATATCCCAAATGTGTTAATAAATTCATGGTACATACATTATAAATAGAATAATTTTCAACCATAACACTATGTATAGGTAAATGTGTTGAGTATTGTCATTGATGTCAAAAGTGACTAAGCCTAGCTAGCACTGTGTTGATGTGACAAGGGTAATTGAGAGAGTGTTGTCATTATAGGATGTTGTCATGAAATAGATAATTTAAAGGAAACTAATTCATTATTTTTGCATGAAGGTCAAGCTCATTGATGTCAAAGTTTCATAAGAAGCCTAATCAAGAGCCTAGTCATGACATGAAGAGGTTTGTGTATGAAAATGAATGAACATAGGAATGATAAGTTAGTTTGAGTCTTTTTTAGAATTAGATAAAATAAATGGATCAATCATGAGAGATTTAGGGTGAATGTATAAGGGTAGGACCTTCAAACTAAGCCTATACATATACCTCTTTTAGACCCTGCCTAGCCTACTGAGGTATGAAGATCAGATTTCAAGGAAATTATGCATATGTGAGAATAGATAGAGATAATATATGTTTTTTAAGAATTTTCACAAATTTTAATGCCATGAATTGAAATAAATTGCATGAAATGATATTTTAGGCCTTTTTGAGTTCATAAAATGAGGTCTCACGACCTGAGAATCCCTTTTAGATGTTTTTTTAGCTCATGTAACCTATGCATTGGAACATAATATATTAAGGATATATGTCTAAGGTTCCTAGATAATATCTCTATGCATTGGTTTTGGATTTAAGGGGTACTTCTTTATGAATAATTGTTAACACCAAAACCTATGTTAAACCTCCCTGAAACCCTAATAAGGACCTGATGAGAAAGATTTTGTTCAAATCAGATTAGAATGGATTAAAATTAATATAAAAGATATTATATCATGTATTAAACTCTTCCATGTACCTATATGTGGTAGTGGTTAGTCAAATGAGAGAGAAAATGTGTAAATACAAGTTTATTTGTCAATAAGTTGTTTTAGCTCTCAAAAATTGCATTCATAAAGAAAAGAAAAGGAATAAGAGAAAAATATAGAGACTAATAATACATGTCCATGATGGTTTATATATATTTTCCAATCCTTAAGTGTGTTAAATTGGTCATCCAAACTATCCAATCATAGATAGACCTAATGGTGTGAACACTAAAAAACACAAATAGAGATGAGAAGAGGGATTTAAGGGTCTGATCATGTCTGATTTATACAAAAAATTGAATAAATAGTTTATTTATGAATTATAAGTCATGTTTTTACTTTTAATAATTTTTGGAGATAAGTTATTTTAGTAAAATTTTGCACACAAGCTGACCTATCTGTTTCAGATAAGACTATGTGATATAAGTTCAAGAAATTGGTCTGAAAGAGAAATATTTATCATTAGACCATATGATATTTATATCTTAGAATTTTGTGTGTGTGTGTGTCTATATATATATATATATATCATAGGAATATTTACATATATCAAGATTCATGTAAATTATCTACATAGGTGTTGGATGTCTAAGTCACCATGACTAGTCTTTGAGGTAAATTCACAGTTCTAAGTAAGCAAGTTGCATAGATGAACTTGAGCCTTTATGTCTTGAGTGAAGGTATTCCAAGAATTTTAGAATTATATTTAATTCATTAAATATATGTATACATGTTTAATTTTTCATGATTAATTTTCTTAAGAGTGTTTGATCTTAATTCTTGCAAGATAGATTTTTGACTGTACACAGGCCTAATAGGGTATTTGGTCCTAAAGGAGTTCTCAGGGTATGAACAAAAGACATAATTATAGTCAAGCATGGACGAGGTAATAAGTAGTCATTGACTAAGTGATTTAATTTATTTTAGTTGTTGGAGAAAGCCATATAGGCCCAAGAAGATCAATTTTTGGCATTAAGAGGACATACTTAATGCAATTAGGTCTCCATGAGGGATAAAAGAGAAATGAGTCCTAATTGAGTTATTTAAAACCAAAAGGGTTAAAAATATCATTATAATAATGTAAAAAATATGTTATAATACCTATTATATGGTTTACATAATAGTTTGAAGGTGTGTGGTTGACCAAGTGGTGTGTAATCAAGAGACTTGTATATATACAAAACAATTTAGGCATATTTGAAGGTAAGCAATAAAAGAAAATAAAATATTTATTGGTAGAGAAAAATGAGGTATTAAAATTAGACCATAGTAATAGATCAGAGGTGTGGTAAACCTAAATTGATGAGGTGGTTGAGTTGGTATTGACTCACATAGGAAGTTGGTGCTTCCTTGCAAGTAGGTATTTGTTAAAGCTTAGTCAAGAGGGTGCTTAAATGTATTAGAGTTGGTAATCCAAGTTGAGCTAGTACTCAATATAATTTGATATTTTTTATTATAGGATATTATTCCATTTTTATGGATCATAGTGTGTTTTCTTTCCTTTGAGATTTTCCCACTCATATGTGTGTGTTTTTTGTTATGCTCATATGAATGGTCTTTATGCAATATTATATATTTTTATTATTTTGATGGTTTAAGGATTATTAAAGTATATGTGAGAATTTTTTTAAACATTTATTCACCCCCTATCAGTGATTTTTCTTGCAATAATTGGTATCATAATGTGGTTCTTTGAAGCAGGCCTAACAACTTAAATGAGATCTTAGAAGCACAAACATGTCTAGTCATCAAGCACAAGGAGGTTTCTCAACCAATAAGGATCCTCTCTTTATTGGGACTAATTATTAATTTTGGATAATTAAAATGAATACTTATCTAATGTCCTTAGGCTATGATATATGAAAATCTATTGTTTATAGACTCACTCCACCTTTTACACTAACAACTGATGTAGTAGGCAAGAAAGCAAGTGATAAAAAATATATGAAAATGAATGACATCTTGTGTGGTCTTTAAAAAGATAAATTTATTAAGGTCATGCATTTTGATACATCTAAAGAGTGTTGGGAAAAGTTGCAGACCATCTATGAATTAGACACCAAAGTTAATTTGGAAATTTTGTAGACTCACTAAAGGTAGTTTAAAATTTTAAGAATGAAGGAGGATGAAAACATTTCATCTTATCTATTGAGATTAGATGAAATGGTAAATGTCATCATAGGTCTAGATGAAAATTTAGAATAATCAATAGTAGTATAAAAGGTAATAAGATCCCTGACTTCTAAGTTTGATTAAAAAGTGTTTGTAGTAGAAGATATCAAAGATCTTAAAACACTACAGATGGATGAGGTTCATGGCATCTTGAATACCTATTAAATTATAAAAAGTGATGGGAGATATTCTAAGAAGGAATCTACATTAAAATTTGAGAATAAGTCACAAGGTAAGAAGGTCGAGGATGATGTTGACATAGACATTGATGATGACAAGATAGAAGCCATATTTGTTAGAAAAATAAGGAAAGAATCAGGTAAGTATAAGGCAAGTTTCCATTCAAATGATTCAACTATGGTAATGTTTGTCACTCTACCTCTAAATTTCTTAACAAGGATAAGACTAAGCGTGATGGTTAACATGATGATCATCATGGTGATGATAACAAGGTCTATAAGCCTAACAAGAGTAAAAAAGGTTTTAATAAGTATGAAGGCAAGAAAGGGTCATTCAAGAATAAGAGAAGTTTATATACCAAAGAAGATAATATCTCATCTAATGTAAGTGACACTAGTACATCTGATAGTGATGATGATAGTAATGACCATGATAGGAATAAAACCTTATGGCTATATAAAAAAATAATGAGGGTTGATCAAAATGGAAAATCCTTATGGATGATGAAGAATTAGATGAATAAGAGGTTGAAGTGAATCTTGAGGTAGAATTAGTGAGTGATTTAAAGGATTTGAAGTTCCAAAGAAGGAAGAATTAGGAACTAAGATCATTGGTCAAGATTTATGAGGATAAAATCAATCTCTTTGAAGAGAGACTATGCAACAATAACGATGAACATGAGGAGATCATCAAATAGTTGGAAAATTATATTGATATTATCGCTGAAAGTATTAAGACCAAAGAGGAAGAATGCATCAAGGTTAGATTTTAAATGAAGTCCTTGAAGGGAAAATTAGATTAGGAAATAGTCAAGTTGAAGAAACATCATAAATTTGAAGAGTATTTAAGTTCTTGGTGATATTTTGAATAGCTAAAAGTCTCCATATGACAAGACATTTATTGGGTTCAAAGAAGACTAAAAGGAAATTAAAGAGATTTAGACCTCAAAGAAGAATACTGACAAAGTAAATACCTATCAAGAAGCTGTCAAACATAAGAATCAAGTTGATCATCAACAAATCAAGAAATGTAATCCTTTAAGAGACAATAAAGGTAGAGGTTTATCATTCAAATCAAATTGACAAGGTATATAAATTTACTCAATGATTCATATTTTTCATGTAATCAATATGGACATAGGGCTATGGATTGTAAACACTATAAAAGAATCAATTCCTCATGGAGGAATAGGGTGAACGTCCATTACAATTTTAGAAGTAGAATTTTATTCTATAATTATGACCAAAGAGAAAATATTGCAAGGGATTGAAATTTGAGGCATATGAGGAAGATCAGTCAAGACAAAAGGGTATATAGTTATACCATTGAGAAGTGGATCAAGAAGTTAGACCCTATGCACAAGGTGAAAGAAGATCAAAAGACTAATTATGAAGAATATATGATAGCTTATACTACCTTTCACATAAAAAATAAAATCATGAAATGTTATATAGATAGTGGTTTCTCAAGCCACATGATAGGGGACAAGATCAACTTCATCGCATTAAATAAAAATGTTGCAGGAGCAATGAGATTTGGAGATAACACAATTGCCAATATAGTTGGTAAGGGTATCTTAAGTTTTGAAAATAGGAATACCAAGATATATAATGTTTTTCATGTGGGTGGTTTTAAACATAACTAGTTAGTGTGATCCAAATGTGGAACCAATGATACACACTAGCCTTTCATGACAGAGGGTGCGAGATAAGGAGAGCCAAGTTGGGAAGGATAATTGCCAATGCTAAGAGAATTGAGAATAATCTATATGTATTGAATGAGATAAATAAAGAGAGATTATTTTTCAGAAATATATATTAAATTTGGATGTGAAATATAAGTTTGGGCCACATAAACTTTGATAATCTAGTCAAGATAAACACTAACAAGTTTTTGAAGAACATGCCTAAGATCACCAAACCAACAAAGATATATAATGTTTTGTATGTGTAAGGTTTTAAAAATAACCTAGTTAGTATAATACAAATGTGTAACCAATGACACACACAAGCCTTTCATGATAGAGGGTGTGAGATAAGGAGAGCCAAGTTGGGAAGGATAATTGCCAATGCTAAGAGAATTGAGAAGAATCTATATGTCTTAAATGAGATAAATAAGGAGATGATTTTTGAGAAATATATATTAAATTTGGATGTGAAATATAATGTTATTCCACTTAAACTTTGATAATATAGTCAAGATAAACACTAACAAGTTTTTAAATAACATGCCTAAGATCACCAAACCAACAAACACACTTTGCAAGGCATGTTAACATGGTAAGAAGACTAGAAGTTTTAAGTCCAAGGAGTACTATAGTATAATAAATTTGGAGTTAATACACACTAATACATATGTGACTACAATAATATAAAGTATTAAAGGAGATAGCTACATTATGCTACTCGTAGATGACTGCACAAGAAAGACTTGGGTAACATTCTTGAAAGAAAAGTCAATAGCTCTTAATACGTTCAAGGTATTCAAGGCCCTTGTTGAGAATAAAAAGAATGGGAAGATAAAATGCCTAATATCTAATAGAGGAGGAGTGTTTTTGTCTAATGTGTTTGATCACTTATGTGATTTCTATGGGATAAGGAGACAATTCTCATCACCTAAGATACCTCAACACAATGGGGTAGTGGAAAGAAAGAATAGGATATTTCAAGAGATTGTAAGAACTATGTTAAATGAGTTTATATTATATGATGGCTATTGAAAAGAGGTAGTGAACATTATATTCTACATTTTTAATATATGACTAATAAGGACTAATGGCAACAAGACCCCTTGTGATATATGAAAAGGTAGACCTGCTAATGTAGAACACTTTAGAGTGTTTGAAAAAAAAAATCATCAAAAAAGATGAGGAAGACTTATGTAAGTTTAATTCTAGGTTTGATGAAGGTATATTATTGAGATAATCATATGTGAGCTCAACCTAAAGATGTTATAACAAGAGGCTATAGAAGATAGTGGAAAGCACCAATGTGAATATTGATGAGACAAGGAAATCACATTCATAGTCAAAAGATACATCACAGAAACTAGACTTCAAGAATGAAGAGCAAACAGTAGAGGTTGATGAGTAAGAAGAAGAAGTTGAGAAAATAAAAGACTCAAAAGGCCCCTCAAGATAGATTCAAAGAGACCATCCTGAATCACAAATTATTGGTAATAAGGATGTAGGTACATAAACAAGGAGAAGATTGGTAAGTAACATAAATCAATTTAATGTCTTTATATTGTCTAATATTGAACCTAATAAAATTATATAAGTAAATAAAGACAATTTTTGTATAGGTTATATGAATGAGGAGTTAAACCTAACTAGTTCCTAGGCTTAAAGATAAGAATGCCATTAGCACAAAACGAGTGTTTAGAAATAAGTTGAATGAAGATGGAGAAGTCACTAGGAATAAGGATAGATTGGTATGAAATGGATATGCATAGGTTTAAGGGGTATAATTTGATGAGACCTTTACACTAGTGGTAAGATTGGAGGCCATCAAATTATTTTTAGAATATGTAGGATTCAAAGGGTTCAAGGTGTACTAGATGGATGTCAAATCTACCTTTTTGAATGGAAACTTTGAATACAAGATATACATAGAGAAACCTGAGGGGTTTTCACTATCAGATAATAATGACTATGTTTTTAGATTTAAAAAGGCTCTTTATGGTCTAAATCAATCTCTTAGAGCTTGGTATGCTAGATTGGACATGTATCTATTAGACCAAGTTTTTAAAAGTGGAGTTGCATATAGTAATTTGTATATAATGATAAAAGATGGCCATCGATTGATAATAGTTGTCTATGTGGATTACATCATCTTTATTGGAAATAATGAGAGTATGACTAAGGCCTTTATATATGTGATGAAGGAGTTTGAGATGTCCTTACTAAGAGACCTATCATTCTTTTTTGGGTTACAAATCATTCAATATGAAAAAGGTATAATCATTTCACAAGATAAGTACATAAGAGAGATATTGAAGAATTTTGAGATGAAATATTTCAAGGTTGTTAGTACACCTATGATCATAAGGTGTAATTTGAGTAAGGAGGATGAGCCTCCAAAGGATAATTAGGAATCATATAAGTCAGTGATTGGAAGTTTGATATACACCACTACCTTAGGCCTGACATCTATAAGCAATACTCCTTGTGGAAATATTTCAAGTAGATCCAAAGGGAAATCATTTTAAAGTAGTCAAAAGAGAGGACTATTGAGTTTGGGTTATGGTATCCAAAGATTAAGGAGTTTAATTTGATAGCCTATATAGATATATATTGGACAAGAAGTCTAGATGATAGGAAGAATACTAGTGGAGGAAATTTCTTCTTAGGTTGGTTTATAGTTTCATGGATAAGGAAGAAGAAAACATTAGTGGCATTATCCACTTGTGAGGCTAAGTACATTATAACAGCTTCATATTGTACCTAGGTCCTATGGATGAGATAGACCTTAAAATACTACATCAAGAGTAAGTGTTAGAGTGTAGGTGAGTAGTGATGAGAATATATACATGGAGATAGGGGGAGTATGTTTTCATAGTTCTTAATAAACTCATAAATACTATATGTTGAGTGTTTTAGTTGTAAGAGGTGTGATCCAAGATGTTATAGACATCACTTTATCATTTATGTCAAAAGGGGAGAAAGTTCAGAATGAGGGAGAAGTTGTTTGTTGAGAGAAGTTTCTAAAGTGGTTGCCATCAATGATAAAGGGGGATATTTTTGGGTATTTTCATTGATTTCAAAGGTTCACCTTTCATAAGGTTGATGTCAAAAGTGACTAAGCCTAGTTGGCAGTGTGTTGATGTGACAAGGTGCATTGAGAGAGTGTTGTCATTGAAAGATGTTGTTATGAAAGAGAGAATTTGAAGGCAAATAATTCTTTGTGTTTGAATTAAATTATAATTCATTGATGTCAAAGTTGTATAGGAAGCCTATTTATGAGCCTATTCGTGACATGAAGTGGTATGTGCATGAAAATGAATGAACATAGGCATGAGAAGGTAGTTTGGCACTATTTGAGAATGAGAGAAAAGCATTGGATCACTCATGAGAATTTCAAGGTGAACCTATAGGGGTAGGACCTTCAGACTCAGCATACACCTATACCTCTCTTAGACCCTACCTAGCCTACTAAAGTATGAATATCAGCTTTCAAGGCAAGTATGCATATGTGAGAATGTATAGAGGTAAGATATGTTGTTTTCAGAATGTTCAAAAAGTTTGAGGTTATGATTTGAATGAAATTTCATGAAATAATGTTTTAGGCCTTCTCAAGTTCACATAATGACATCTCAATACTTGAGAATCACTTTTAGACATCTATTGGCATGTGCAATGACTACATGGGAACTTGATCTATTAAGGAGAGATGGTGGATGGTCCTAGCTAAGATCTCCAGACATTGGTTTTGGATTTAAGGGGCAGTCCTTTATAAATAATTATTAACACCAAAACTTCTGCTAAACCTCCCTAAAACCTTAATAAGGACCTAATGTGAAAGATTTTGTTCAAATTAGATCATAATGGATTCAAATTCCTAGAAAATCTATTAGATCATGTAGTAAACTCTCCCAAGTACCTCTAAGTGGTGGTGATTAGTCAAATGAGAGAGAAAATATGCAAATAAAATCCTATTTGTCAAAAAATTACTATAGCTCTCAAAAGTTACATTGGTCAAGAAAATAAAATGAATAAGATAATAATCTACAAACTCATACTACATGTCCATGATATTTTTTGGACAAGTTCCACTATTTAAGTGTGTTAAGTTAGTCATCCAAACTAGCTAGTCACATATAGACCTAATGGTGTAAATAATGAAAAACATAGGTAGAGATGAGAAGATGGATTTGAGAATATGAGAATGTAAAATTGATTAAAAGAAGAGTGCATGAAGAGTTTATTTTTGAATTTTATGTCATGTTCATGTTTGGAAAAAGTTTTTGAGGTCAATTATTTTGGTAAAATGTTGCTCACAAGTTGACCTCTCTAGTTCAAATAAGATTGTGTGATATAAGGTCAAGAAATTAGTTTGAAAGACTAGTATTTAACATCATAACATATTATTTTTCTATTTTATAATGTCTTGTATATCTAATAGGACCATTTACATGTATTAGGATTAATGGAAAGTGTATACATAAGTGTTGAATGTCTAAGTCAATATGACTGGTCTTTGAGGTAAATTGATAGTTCTGAGTAAGTAAGTTACATAGATGATCTTGAGACTTTATGTCCTATGTGAATGTATTAAAATAATCTGGTAATTATATTGAATTCATTGAGTATATTTATACATGTTTCATTTGTCAAGAGTAAATTTCTTAAGAGTGTTTGAGCTTCATTCTTGCAAGATAGATTTTTGACTGTACACAAACCTAATAGGGTAGTTGATCCTAAGGGAGTTTACATGGTATGAAAAATTTATAAAAGTATAATAAAGCATGGAGGAGGTCAATATAGATGATTTAATAAGTTATTTAATAGTTTTAAGCTGTTGGATAAAGCCATCTAGGCCTAATAAGATCAATTTTTGGCACTAAGAGGATAGACCTAATGTAATTAGGTCTCTATGAGGCTTGATTAAGTTGTTGCAGACCAAAAGGGGTCCAAATATCATTTTAATCATGTCCACAATATTTTATAAGACATATTATATGGTTGACCTTGTAGACACCAAAAATTATCCACCATAGGCTTCATACCAAACTTTAGACTTATTCTTACCAACCTTTATAAATTAGGCATAAGAATCACTAAACATACCAAATTTGCCTATGCATCATTCATCAAAGCCAAGAATAACATTTATACATCCCTAATTGGGGTATATTACCATTATCAACAAAAATCTCTCATGTATTTATCTATATTCATCCTATGGCATCATAACATGCAATTTGGCCTATGAACCTATTAAGTGGGGCAAATGTACACATGAAATTAAATAAAATTTTGGTAATACTAAAAACCTAAGTTGAATTAATTAAAATGATGAATAAAATTAAAATCCTAGTTTAATTATCCATGAGCAATTAATAAAATTCTAAAAAAGAAAATTCAAAAATGCAAGTATCTTAGCATTTTCATAATTACCTTTTGTGACTTGTTAAAAATCTCAAAATATCTCACCCATGCCTATTCATTGTAAATCATGATGTTTTGACACATTTTAACTCTAATGAAGTTAATTAATGTTAGGATTTAGGAGCACAATTGATTACCTTGTATAAGCAACTAAACATGGAATTAAACCAGAAGTAATAAGTAACTAGAAATCAAAAATAACATAGAATTTGAGAGACAATACAATCTTGTATTAAACTCATCCAAAAGGAAATAAAATGAAGAAATTACACTCTTCCCACACCTCTTGGGTGTACCAGTAATTCTCCCTCAAGATTTCTCTCTCACACAACCAATTACAACCACAACTCAAACACAGAGTTATACCCTCCACCAGTCAGTAACAATACTGCCAGTACACCAAGCACTCAAAGTACTCCAAGTAGATCTCCCTGATCTTGCAACAACTTGAAAATAAAATGATCTTACTTACCATGTAGATCTCCCTGATCTTGCACACCTGTAGATCAACCTGGTCTTGCACACCTACAAACTTAGATCTTAGAATTGGAAGGATCTCTTCCTTGTCCTTGATTACAATATAGCCCCATGAGTCTATTATATAGATCCCATGCAAAAAAATAATTAGACTTCCTAATTACAATAATTAGAAATGCAGATCAAGACTAAAATTAGTCTTTACATGAAAACTGGTTGTTTAATAAACTAACTGTTCATGTAACTAACAGTTCTAAAATGCACAGGCGATCGACATCGATCCCTGTCTATCTGGAGATGACCGATGTCAGCCGATGTCTGACTGATGTTAGTAGCTATGTAACTAGATATGACCAACATCAGTTGATCATGCCAACATCGGTTACTCTGCAACTCAACAACCTCCTCCATTTGCATCAATAAAGCTTATAGCTCCACAACTTAATAATCTCCCACTTGGAGATAAATAGCTACACCTGTACCTATACCTGTACATCGTCTAATTTTGTTTCCTAGATTGTATCCCTCTTCAAGTTCAATCTTGAAGACTAACCACCACACATCTTGTGGTGCTACTCATGTCACCCAAGTAACATGCCATATCCGAATCTACATACCCATGTAGAGAAGTGCTTGACCCTGCATAACATGTTAACCTACTACTATTCCCTCTCAAATACCTGAGAATCCACTAAACTACTTTCCAGTGATCCTTACATGGATTTGCCACAAACTTGCTAAAAACACCCACTACTTGGGCAATATCAGGTCTAGTACACATGTATTCAACCTCATCATGTGATTAGGGACACTATTCTGTGAACTGTCCATCCATATGTGTGCTAACCAGTTTTGCATCCTGCATATTGAACCTCTCCACTACCTTATTCACACAATCATCCTAGGATAACATCAACTTGTGATCTTCCCTATCTCTAGAAATACTCATGCCAAAGAATTTTGTTGCTCCCAAATTCTTCATGGAATACCTTTAAACTCACTTTACCTTTAGCTCAGCAACTCCCTGCATGTGTGACCCTGCAACAAGCATACACACTACATACAGTAATAGGATAATGTAGCTAATATTATCCAACTTGGTAAAGGAAACATAATGGTTACATTGACATTGACTAAAGTCATGCTTTGTCATACACCTGTCAAACCTCCATTGTTCTATAGCCTGCTCAAGACCATATAACCTGGCCTTCTGTCTCACATGTCCATTCTCTCTCTTCTTTAACCTAGGAATCCATTAATCTTTCAGTGCTTTCTTTTCAGTTTGCAACTCTACCAAATCTCTCATTTAGTTTTCTCCCAAGGAATCAACTTCCTCATTTATGCCATGCTCCCACTATTTCTTAGATTCGACCTGCTCTGCCTCTTTAAAACTTCCTAGTTCTTGACCATCAGTGGGAAACAAGTAGTGTAAAGAAGGTGAATAATGAATTTGAGGCTTACTTACCCTTTTAGTCTTCCTCATGGTGTTTGAGACTCCTTAACAACTTGTTGTCCACCCAAAATCCATTTTCTGGTTGACCCTAGTCTGCACCTGATCGATGTCGATCCCACCTGATCATCGACACTGGTTCCCTGACTGACATTGGTGTCCACCTAGTCACTGACATTGGTTCCTTGATTGATGTTAGTATCCACCTGCCTGACACCACTGACTCTGGTCTGCACATGATTGACATTGGTACCTGCTTGTTCGATGTTGGTTTCACCTGACTGACGTCGATAACTATGTTTTCTTATGAGTGATGACTTTTTACCCATGAGCTTACTTTGGATCATAACCTTGTCCAAACTTCCCTACTTAGAATTATTCAGCCCCTTGAGCTGATCTCTATCCATCATCTTCTCCTTGAGAACTAAGGCTTTCTTGTTCTTGTCAAAAACATCAGATTTCCTCTTTATGCAATAAACTCAATCCTTTCTTGTAGCATGAGTATCAAGAAACCTCACTTTCTTCTATTGCTTACAGAAATCTTGATTTATGCTTTTTGAATTTGAACTCTTACCTTTTGACTCAGGAACATGCATCCCCTTCTTATTCATGTGACCAAGCCTACGGAGCCACATCTTTGCATCTACATCTGAAGTACATAAACTAGAAGGAAAATCAGTAATATAAGTAGATAGATAAAGAGTACCTACTTTCTTACCTCTTGCTAAAATAAGTGCACCCTTGGAAACAATCCAAGAATCCACTATGAGAGTTACTATGCATCCCTCATCACCCAACTTTCCTATAGAAATCAAATTCCACTTCAGGACTGGGACATGCATGACCTCCTTCAACACCCATGTGTTGCTTGTCTGCAATTTCAGTAGCACTTTCCCTTTGCCAACCATTTGACAAGGCTTACCATCCCCTAAATAAATCTTTCCAAAGTCTCCTTGGACATATTCATGAAAATATTCTCTATTTGGGGTTGTATGGAAAGAGGCACCAAAATCTAAAACCCAAGATTCCACTTTATCCAAGGAACATACAAGAGCATCCTGTGTAACAATACCTGCAACATATATTTCTTCATTTCCTTCATGCTGATCTTCAACCAACCAATAATCTTTCATTACATGCCATTTCGTTCCACAATTCTAGCAGATTTTCTTGCCATGCCTAGATCTAGATCTCTTGCCTATCTTTGACCTTGATTTCCCTTACTCAATCTTTTCTCTTTGCCTTCCCCTACTTTCAACACTTAAAGCATTTCATTATGATTCCCCTATGCTTTTCCCATGAATTTCTTCATTCAATATTACACTAACAACATCATCAACTTTTAAGATATTTGAAGAAAATGCAGTATTACTAACTGCCATTACCAAACTATCCCAACTTTCAAGTAATGAGCATAAGATTAAGAGAGCCTTAATTTCATCATCAAAAGCAATATTGACTAAAACTAACTGATTTACTAATCCATGGAAATCACTAAGATGAATATGTACTGATCCACCTTCCTACATTTGTAAATTAAATAGTTGCTTCATAAGAAATACCTTATTCAAAGCTGAGGGTTTTTCATATAAATTTGCCAAAGATTCCATTAACTCTACCATTGTCTTAGCCTATGATATGTTGGAAATCACAGACGATGCTAGGCTCAACCTTATAAATCCCAGAGCCTTTCGATGAAGTACATTCCATTCTTCATCTTTCATATCCATGGGCTTGCTTGCAACCCCACCCAATGGTAAGTACAGATCTCTCTAATATAGATAATCCTCTATCTGCATCCTCCATAATTGATAATTCTTGCCATTGAATTTCTCCATTCTTAGCTTACTTTCTTCTACCATTACTTTACTTTACTCCCGCTCAATCAGAAATCCCTGAGAGTGACCTATAATCAAACACAAACCTGCTCTGAACCAAGCTCTGATGAACTTGCAACCTCACTCTGATACCACTTGTTAGGATCTAGGAGCACAATTGATTACCTTGTATAAGTAACTAAACATGAAATTAAACCAGAAGTAATAAGTAATTAGAAATCAAAAACAACACAAAATTTGAGAGACAATACAATATTGTATTCAACTCATCCAGAAGGAAATACAATGAAGAAATTACACTCTTCCCACACCTCTTGGGCGTACCAGTAATTCTCCCTCAAGAGTTCTCTCTCACACAACCAATTATAACCACAACTCAAACACAAAGTTGTACCCTCCACCAGTCAGTAACAATATTGCCATTACACCAAGCACTCAAAGTACTCCAAGTAGATCTCCTTGATCTTGCAACAACCTGTAAATCAAATGATCTTACTTACCATGTAGATCTCCCTAATCTTGCACACCTATAGATCAACCTGGTCTTGCACACTTGCAAACCTAGATCTTACAATTTGAAGGATCTCTTCCTTGCCCTTGATTACAATATAGCCCCATGAGTCTATTATATAGATCCCATGCAAACAATAATTAGACTTCCTAATTAAAATAATTAGAAATGTAGCTCAAGACTAAAATTAGTCTTTACATGCAAACTACCCATTCAACAAACTAATTGTTTATGTAACTAATAGTTTTGGAACACACAGGCGACCGACATCGGTCCCTGTCTATCTAGAGATGACCAACATCGGTCAATGTTTGATTGATGTCGGCAGCTGTGTAACTAGATATGATCGACATCGGTTGATCATGCCGACGTTAGTTGCTCTGCAACTCAGCAACCTCCTCCATTTGCATGAGTAAAGCTTTTAGCTCCACAACTTAACAATTAACTCATTTATGTTATGTTTGAACCCATTTCATTGGGTTAAGATTAGTTTGTAAACCTATAAATATAAGCATTTACCTCTTCATTTAGAGAGCTTGGATGTAGTAAAGTTATAATGAAAGTTTTATAGAAAGATTGAAATCAATAGTGTTATAATGCCAAAATAATAATCCAATCCACTTTAAGCCACATTAAGTATAAGATAAGCCAAAATCCAATAATCATGTCAAGGAGAGAAAGATAGCTAAACTCCATTGATAAAGACTCTTAGAGCATAATCCGAGCAAGCCACATGACAAATCATTTGGAACATTCAAGGAAGGTAAAGATATTTTTGTTTTTTTACTTTTATTTGTGATTTTCATTTTTTTTGTTTATTATGCTCCCCCTCTGATCTAGGGTAGATATTTTAGCTTGTTAGTGTGTTGGTTTCATTTATTTTATGTTCTAACACAATATTAACCTCCTCTCTATTATCAAACTCTTATGATTAAAAAAGTCATACCCAGTGGGACTCTAAGGACCCCACGTACCAAGGAGACCAAGGTGTAACTCATAAATATTCAAATGGATGCTTGAATATCTTCAAAATTGTAGTTTTACCTTTGTTTTTGTTGTATTTTTATTTTTTAAGCTAAATTGGATATACATAGAGACTAACATTAGTTATTCATAGCCAACATCAGTTCTGATTAACCATCATTGGTTCTACCTAACCAAGCTTAGTTATGAGTGACCATCATTAGTTGAGATGTAGGATGAAACATGGTTTATAAAACTTGCATTTTGAATCTTTTTAACTTTCCTTCTTGTGACTTCTTGGTTTCATTAATGTTTATATTGTTTATCTAAATATCTCATTGTAGGTTTTGAGAAGTTTTTATCTAAATCTAAGCCAACTAACTTTTTTACCTCGTGTTGGTTTTGCCTTCAAGTTCACAAGCATTGGTCAAAGGTGATTGCTATCGGTCTCTATGTTTTTGAAATAAGATACCTGAGAGCTATGTTTTGAAAGTTTATTTTCTCACCATTGAAAGTGCTTTAAAGTAGGGTGAAACTCTCTAACCCTTACAAGTCCAATGTGGGAATAAAACATGAATTTTCAAGTTTAGACTTAGGAACATTTCATTTTGCATGTTTAAAATGAAGTTAGCTAACTATTACACACTTCATTTTGGTGCTAAAATAATTTTTTTAAATATTAAACATTTGACTTTAGTGCTTATAAGTAAGCTAGAATTGATAATGCTTTTAACACTTCATTTTGGTGCCTAAAAAGAATGGCTAAATCTTGAACATTTGGTTTTAAGTGATTAAAATGAACATAGATGTTTTTACTTAAGTGGTTTTGTCCAAATTTATTTTAAGATTTTATAATTAAGCCAAGGGGCCAAGTAAAGAACTTAATCAAACATATTAATTAGTGCATGAATTGACACTCATTTAGTTTTCAAATTATTGAAAGTGTTTATTGATTGTGAGTTTTTTTCTGAAAAATGAAGTGGACATGTATGTTCTCCCCCCATACCCTATAGGGAACTTGGGTGAAAAAAATGACTTTTCAATTGTAATTTGTGCCTAATCCAAGGCATGGAAAGAATGTTGTTTAGGTTCTCCCCAAAACCACATGGTTTGGGTGATCTAAAAGCAACCTCTAAAGTTTTTCCACTTAGTCATTTATTTCATGCAATTTGGCTTGTGAAGGGGAGTTCATAGCTTCTTTATGAGTTATTTAGGAAAGATTTGACATGGGGTTTCATCTCCCATTATTGTTTCAACCCCACTCTATGGTAGGGTATAGAAATTAGGGTATGCATACTATGAGAGTCAAGGGGTTAAGTGGCTAACCTCTCCTTTTATAATAAAAACATGAGTTAGGATAATTAATCAGGGGATTCCACTAAAAAGTTCATAGATGGAATCACTATGTAAAGGAATAGACCCTTGTATAGTAAGTTAGCTAGTATGAACTTAATTAATGTGTGGCATCCCTAGTGTTATCCACACTTGGGACCAATCTAGATGTTTGAAAACTATAGTTTTAGTCAATCCCATTTGACCAACCTTGTTAGTTATAGGATCTAGGAAATTAAATTTATATGTATGTCATTTCATCATTTTATTTCTTGGTATTTTTAGCCTTAAACCATTTTTTTGTTATGCCACATCATACTAATTTTTGTTTATATGCCACTCTTTTGTTTGAGGAGGTGTTATGCTAACCAATTAATTACACACCTTTACCTTAATTTTTTTTGCTAAACTTGTTTGTGTGTGTTACTTGATTGAAATGGGTAATGTTACGCTACCCAAATCATTTAAAGATTTTGTGATTTTTGACTATTGAAACAATTTTCTATTACATCTTTAAAACATGATAAGTTGTTATGTTGCTAAATTTGTTTTAAGATTTATTTGCCTTGTGCCAAATGCCATTTTTTAAAGCCAATTCCATATATGTCTTTTTAATCTTTATTTTGTGTCATTATGCCATTTCATTTTTTTCTAGCTTCTTGTTTGTTTGAAGATGCCTAGTTTCCTATGTTGATTTTTTAATTAACCTTGCTACGTTCAAATTCAAACATTGATTGATTTATGTTTATGCCTTGATTAATTGAGGCCTAGACACTGATCTTTCTCTTTTGGGTTAAGAAACTTAGGTTTATTCATTACCCAACTTAGAAAACTATTGTTTGGATCTTTACCTAGTGTCATTATGTCATTCAATTTTGTCTAAGCTTGTTTGTTGAAATGAGCCTAGTTTTCATTATTGATATGCATTTTTCCTTATGCCTTATGCCAATTAACCAAGTTTATGTTTGAATTCCATATACCAAGTCTATTCCAAAGTGTTCCACTTTTATTAGATTAAATACCCATTTTTTTAGAGTCTATCTTCCGATGCCACATTTATCCCAAATTCCTAGCACATGCCTTGTTTGAGCCTAGCTTTTTGTGTTGCATTTGGCTAAAAGACCTAACAACTTTTATTTTTCCTAGATTAAACCTATTTGGAACAATTTTGACCTAGAGTTTAGTGTGTCAAATTTTATTCAATCACTTGAACTTTTGTGTGTGAGACATTTGAAATTAGACATATGACATTATATTATTTTACACCATGTTTTAACATAAACCATTTTAGAAATATAGCTCCATCCTTAGACCAAGTTAGACTAAGTTTGAACCTTTTATCCTTTGGATATCATTTTCAAAGTTTGTATAAATCTAGGCCTTTTTCCAAAATGTTTATCATGGACATGGATATATCTCATTACACTTATGATAGAAATAGGTAAAATCCAAGATATGATAGAATAGTCATACAAATTGATTGACACAACCGGTATCATGAAGAAGTGGTTTGTGAGATGGATGTTTATCTTCCCTACAAACCTCAATTTGGGGAGAAAAGTCAAGATCCTTAAGAGAAGTGTTTGGTGGTTCCTTCTTTTGGTTGGTCTACATATGAGGTTCAACACCTTATCGATCATGGCATATAATCCCCCACCTATACCATTAACCCTCCTTTATATTACATGAGCCACCAAGCTCCATAGCATCTAAGGACTACCATTTCCATACCAAGACCTTGCCCATTGGATTGTGTGAGAAATAAATTTCTATAATGCCCTACCATTACCATTTTAGGACCTCATCATTTGGATTATACAAGAAACCAAGTTCCATGATGCCCTACCATTACCATTCTAGGACCTCATCTTTTAGCTTATAAAAGAAATCAAGCTCCATGACTCCCTATCATTATCCAACCATCGACCATTATTCATATATTACCAATCATTACCCACTTTATAAAACCCCTACTAATCATCCAACCAAAACCAATCCAATCAATACCTCTCCAATCAAGCCAATCATTCAAAGACCAAGATATATTCAAAACTAGTATTTTACATCTAGTTTTAAACTAATACCAAGAGAACCAACCAATCCATGATGTTTTATTTAAAACACCTATTTGTGATAAGTCAACCTATGATGAATCACCTTTTTATCCTATACTTATAATCGATGAGTCTCACTCTAACAAGCTAGTCTTTATTGAGTCACTTTTTAATAATTATAACTACCTCTGGGAAAATAATTATCTTGACCATGTGAATATTTTTTAATAAACTCTCCTTGAAAATACAATCTCTTCAGAGTTATCTCTTTAATTTTTTCCCATTATTGATGAGTCTCACTTTGATAACCTAGTCTCTATGGAGACCATCATTTCATCACATGTCATTACTTGTCCAATACCAAACATTCAATAAATCATCATTATAATAGTGACTAGACCATATGAAGAATCAAAATTAGAGTTAGGTTATATTTTATAACTGCTATCATATTTAGCATTAGAAGTAGAATCAATATTAGTCTCAACATCAGATTTAGAGTCTATTGAGTTAGAATTAGCTTCAGAATCAAAATACATTTATGGTTGTTAAAATATTGGTTATGCATGCCTTGCAGATTAATTTGAATATATTTATGATCCTTCTACAATTTTTGAAGATGATTACTTTAGAATTGACACCAACTCTCCTAGTATCTTATATGAGGATTGTGCTACCTCCCACCATTCCATTACCATTCCACATGCCATTACTACCAACCAACCTATCTATTATATTAACATTCCATCTCCCACAAGTGTTTATTGGGATCAATAGAATCATACCTTGTTAAAATAAATCCATGGTGACATATAATTGAAGAACATTAGGGAAGCCAAGACCAAATTCATGTAGAAGAAGAACAATCTCCTAGTGAAACCTTTTTAGAGGTGCTAGGAGGCAATCAAATTTCAAACTTAGCATCTTTTATCAAAAGCTTTTCATAGGTAATAAAATATAATTAAAGTCAAAATTCAATGTTCCTTAGTGAAACCTTCTTAAAGGCACTATAGGAAAATCAAAAAAACTTCATTGGTAAAAACCTCTTTAAGGCATCAATAGCTAAGCACAATTGTCCTTCACTACTTGATGAAGACATTATCAAAGATCAAATAAATATAGCTTCTAATATACATTATAATCAAATGGTAGATACTATCAGGCCTAAATAATATAAGAATCTAGTGGTCCTATTGAGAGCATATTCAAAAGTCTTCAGCTCCACCACATCCAAAATTATGTTGAATCTATAATCAACAACATTGTGTGTGCCTAAAAACCCCAATCTTCATTTATTTTCCAACCATTATACATTCGATTATCATCTACATTTACATTTATAAATTAGACATATCATCCATTATTTATCCATATTTACCATACCTAGACACACTTTCCTTTACAAAGGCTACAAATATAACTTCTCTCAACATTTGAAGGAAATAGAATCAATGACCAATGAAGATCACAAAAACATTCTTGGAGTCAATAAATACAGTAGTTTCTTGATACATTATCTATTTATAAGAGTTTTGGACTAGCAATTTACATGATTAATTATTTAGATTATGTCATATGTTGATTAAGATGGGCATCTTCCCATCATTAAGAACAACAAAATCATATATCTTGGCCAAAACCCATACCTATACCTTGCCAAAAAGCATACCTAGCCAAAAACATTTAACTTGCCATTTTTATTTACCATATACATTGCCTCTTTAATTCACCATTCCTCTTGCCATTATTTCATACCCTACCATTTACCTTACCTTCACACTTGGGGGCAACCCTTTTACCATTTCATCTAATTATCATACCATAATCATCCTAAATAATGTCATACACTACATCATTATACCATGCCATCCCTATTAGACTAAAACCTATTTTTAGTTAGCCTGCCTAACCCTTTCTTATCATGGTTCCTTTGGTTCTTCCCACACCTTACACAAGGGGATTTTGATCTAGTTTTAGTAGTTTTAGAATCCTATGTTTAAATGATAGTTTATGAAATTAGTGTGATAATGGATCTAGCAAGTTATTTTTAATTCACATTTGACTAGTTCTATTGATTATAACCACCTATCAGTAAATCAATAGTCCACCTTATGTTACTAATTATAACCACCTATGGGCAAATTAGTATCACTTGTAGACCCTAAAAACTTGCACACTTATAGTTTTTAATTACTAAATGCCTTAGGACCCCCTAAAGACCCCTTAAACCTTCTTAACCCTTAACAAACCCCTAATAACCCAACCAAATCACTATTCCCCTAGTCACATAATATTATTCAAAATCTCTATTTGAAAGTACTATTTAAAATTATCATTCACTATGGGACCCACTATCACTATTCATGATGACATGACATCATAACCCACCTAGGACCCTTTTTTAAGCTACTTAATGACCTCATTTAATCATCACAAGGCTACCCCCTTGAAATATGGTGAATTTTCCTTTAAGGGGCCATCATTCAACATTTATTTTGCCTTCACATATGAAATTATCCTTAAAAATGAGATACCTTTTTAGTTCTTTAGGAACGACAAAGGACACCCATTTTTGACTTCTTAACCCAAATGGGAGACTCACCAACCCAAATGAGAATCCCAACTAACCTCATATTTTAATATTCATGCATCACATGGAAAATGGCACCATATTTGGTGTGCCACCTCTTTAAGTTCTTAGATGAAAACAATAAAGGGTGGTGAAAAGTCTTTAAGCCTCATTCAAACACATTTGCATGATTTCCATTCAACATTGGACTCATGTGCAAGGTGGGAGACTCATAAACCCAAATGGGAATCCCTACCAACCTTATTTTGACTCATTAATGCACCACATGAGAAATGGCACCATATTTCACTATTCCCTTCTTTTTTCATGTTTCATAACATCAAATGCTATAAATACCCCCCCCCCTCTCCTTTACCCAAGGTTAGGTGGGAAGTTAGTATTTGGTTATTAACATATTTTTTTAGGTCTTTGAAGGATGTCATCATTTTTGAGGTCATCCACATCTTGGATGAAAATAATTTAAAGCAATGAATCTCTACCAAAATTGCCATGGGATTCCTTCATGACATCATCAACAATATCAATCACCTCAATAAGCCTCAAGGTAACCTTATATAATTTATAGTTATCTAATTAAGTTATTACTTTCATTACCATAACCTATACCCCTTAATACACTTTCCATCTTAATCCATTGACCTCCTTTACCACCTTTGCCATTGTAATTCTATTTACCTCTTTTATCCTCTTTGCACCTTTGCCACCTTCACCCTATTTGCCCCCTCATCCTTTTTATACCCTATTTACTTCAATTTTTATCTTTTTAAGCCATCCATACCTCCCATTTTATTATATAAATTAACCCCAACCAAACCATTATTTTTACCCTTATCAAATTACCAAACCCAAAACCACAACCTTGCCTTAAACAATTTTCAACATTAGTATAATTAAAATCGTTGCTTCATTTTGGTTAACTTAGAAAAGCATCTAATTTTATTAATTAATTTATTATTAATTTATTTATTTAATTTAATTTCTATATTTTTTTAATTCAAATATATTTTAATTATCATTTCCACTTAAGTTTTTTAAAGATAGTGGATTGACAGCCTCCTAGAAAGCTTTCGCTTCTAAGATCTCACTCACACTAGGTAATCCACCCAACTACTTATCTAACCAAAAAAAAAAATTGTATTTCTTTATTATTATAGGTCATTATTCCCTAGAAAAATATGATTTATCACAAAGTCTAGATTCAACATGTGCACATTCAATAGGTATTTTTCTATAGACCCTCTTAACTAGTTTCTTCTTTTCACACTTAAGAAAAAAGCAAAAATTAGATAGAAAGATTTTGGCATGCCCGATGGGACCATTGATTTTTATTTAATTTTTATATGTTTTAGGAAATTTATAATTACATTAATGAAATTTATTTATTTAAACTCTTGGAAAATTAAGCTTCTTTATTTACAAAAAATGTTTCAGTTGCATTTTTTTAGAAAAAATTAAATTTTATTGTATTTCTTAAAAGAAAGAAAAGAGCATTCATCCTAAGACTAGGATTGAATTTTCATGTTGAATTTAGGTGAGTTTTAGTTATTATTTTCTTCATTAAAAGAAATAAAAAAAGATTGTTGGTTAAAATTGAGTGCATCCATTGACTGCTTGCTTGATTTTAGCTCACCTAGTTTAATTAAAAGCATTATGAATTGATTATAGTTCATAAATGTTACATAAACCAAACCAATTACATAATAAAACATAAAAACACACTTCATATAAGTACCAACTAGTATTTCATCACCTATTAGATCACCTTACCCTTTCTTGGTTATCTTACTTGGATTTAATCATCGAGGGGATAACCAACTCAGTTTTCTAGCCGAGTCTAAACTTTAGAAATCAATACATATTGGCTATGTACTCACACTAGATATGGGATTGTTAAGTGAATGGATCAAGCCATAAGTACCAAACCATGTACTAAAATCCAATACAAACTTATTTTTGAGTGCCTAAACACAACTCAAAACTAGACATAGACTACCTTGCTTAGGACCTATTCTAAAATCTAGATTTCTATTTCACACTTTCTAAGACATAAGCTAGAAGATAGATAATTAAAACTATAATATTTAGTGTATCTTAGTGTATTATTTGATTTACTTAAATATTTTATTTTTCTTACTTCTTGTTGATGTGTGATCTTCATTTCTCCCTATTCTTCACATAGTCTTTACCAGACTATAAATTGAAGAATCAAACCAACCAAGAACCTATTTTCCAATAAATCATCTCCAGTACTCAATGGAGATATTTCCTATTTTCTCTCTCAAAGATCCTAACTTTTATAGGATCTTAGAAAACAATCCTTTTGACTTGAAGTGGTACTTTGCATCACAAGCCACTTATGTTCCCTTCCTTACCAATAACCAACCCAATCATATCTACAACTAACCCAAACTTGTCTATAACCAACCCAAACCTATCTAAAATAAACCTAACCTTACTTATAACTCATCAAACTCCTACTTCAACCAACCCACAAACTATCAACCTTCACCCAAACTACCACCTAAGTTTCTTGTAGTGATAATAAAATAGATAGCTAGATTAGAGTCAAAACTTAGGCCATCTATTTCTAATATCCATGATCAATCAAACCTCACTTATAACCAAACAATGGCCTATCATCAAAAATTTAATTTTTTTCATGCCCAACCAATAACCTATCACATCTAACCAATCAATTTTATCACCCTTAACTAATCCACAAATATATCAATCAACCTATCAACACAACCAACTTGTTAACATATAAAACTAACTATCCTCTTTAAGCCAACCAAATAAATTACAAATAGTTTCACACCCTAATGTGATAACTAAGACATTGGTACACCCTCTTCTAGCCCTTAGTAAACCTACAACTGAAGAAACTATAATAACACCAACCTTAACCAATCCACTTTTTGACCAAGTAGAACCTTTAAAATTTTCCTTAAAAACCACAATTAAGGAAATAAAACAATCTTTTCCACTTCCCCTTTTAGTGAATCAAATCCAATAAGAATCATCTCACACTTATGATGTGCACATGATCAATGTTGTTATTGATAAAACTATTACTACTACTTCTTCCACCCCACTCATTGAAGTGGGGGAATCAATTCCCATTCCTCTGGATGACCAAATAAAAGAATCAACCACTTTTTTTCACTTGACACCATTACACCTTCCTCCCCCACCATAGGCTCACGTAATATTCTTTTTGAAATCATTCCCTTAGGAGAGGTCACCTTATCCACTCCATCCATGGAAGAAACCTTTTCTCTAAATTTTGAACCTTCTACCAAAAACATAGATGGGGAAACCATTCCCTCTTCTCCACCCAAGGTTTTAAGATTTAAAATTAATGATCAAAGAACAAAACATATCTACAAGCCCGTTTTAGGCTATTATAAATCCTAGAGTTCAATTCTCAACCCAATCTTGATAGAATAACTTTTTGGCATCATCTTAGCCTCCCCTATCAAAACAAATAAGAACCCTTATCTTCACTTGAACCCACCCTCAAAACTATCACTACCTTAACCCCATATTTAGATACTTCATCCTCTGAAACCATAGGAGAACCATCCAACCGACTTTCATCTAAAATTGTTAAATATCCTTACACCTCCTTGACCAAACCCATTAAGAATCTAGGAATACTACCTATTCCTAGCATAGGTCACCAATATTTAAATTAGACCTAATTCCATCAAGTCCATAAAATAAAACTTTGAGTAAACCTATTAAAAGGGTGGAATATCTTAAACCATCACAAAATAGATCCATTCCCCCCTTATTTTAAATATTATACTTCAAAACCAAACAAGAAACCACAACCCAACCAATCTACTAAAACCATTCCACAACCAACAACTTCCAGGGTGAAGCTTACTCCTAAGAAGGTTCCCACTCCAAAGCCCAAAAATACATCACCCCCAATGCCTTTACTTGAATCATATTCAACCATTTTACAAAGGTTGTTTCAATCCTCCTCCTTAACCTTAACACCTCTCAAACATTTCTAACCTATAAAAGATTTTGAACATTCACATCCTCAACCAAAATGGTTTAATGCCAGCTTAGTTTGTGCATACCATGGGACACCTGGACATGACATAGAGAATTGAAAATCTCTCTAGTCACTCAACCAAAACTTATATGAGGATAATATATTATCAGATGAACCTTCCTTAACCAAGCGATCCCAACCTAACCAACAAACCAGAATCACCCCACCACCATAACTTTTGTAGTAAAAACTAATTTTAGGAAGGCTCCCAAAACTAAAAATCTATCACCTACAACACCTTTGCATGAATCCTATTATAATATTTTACAAAGGTTATTTCAAATATCTTCATTAACATTACCACCTATCAAACCTTTTGACCGTATCAAAACTTTTAACCCTTCACACCCAAAACTATCATGGTATAATGACCACCATGTGTACTCTTACCATAGGATACTTGGCCATGACACAAAGCACTGTAAGTCTCTTAAATACATTATCCACTAACTTTATGACAAGGATAATATGTTATCAAATTAACCTTTTTTAATCCCATTACCAACCCAACCATCAACTAAACCTACCCAACACTTGCCTATTTCCCCATTCTCATATAAGAGTGAGGAGGAACCAAAGAAGTAACATAAAATAACACATCCTTTTATCCACACCATCCATATGGTTACCCACTCTTGGGTCCAAAATAAGGATAAGGGAAAGGCTAAAGTGTCCATTCCATGGACATACCCTTCAAACCCTCAACATTCTAACTAAACCCAACCACAAACACCTTCACTTTGGGATCTTTATCCCACCCATGCAAATAATAAACTGGGGTAAATTTCCATCCATAAGGCTTTAACCATTTATTAAATTTAACCATACCTTAAAAATTAACTAAACTAACCCTTGGTTTTTTTTCTTAAACCTATCAACCAAACCTATCCATCAACCCAATTTGAACCAAGTGGTATATCAAATTGGGGAAACCCATTTGGATACCACCTAACCTATTTGGGATTGAAATTATCCCATCTATTAGTTTATAAATTTTGTCACTTGACTCTATATTTTTATGCCCACAAAGGTGGCAACTGTATCAATAGTTAAACCATTTATAATGGTGTTTTATATTGATTATCTACTTATTTTACAAGGTTACAACTATCCTCTACTAATATACAATGAATAGAAACTTATGTTTATTTTAACCATAAATAAATAAAAAGGTATTTATTTTAACCAAAAATCTTTGAAAGGTGCACACACACTTCTGAATCGTTAAACATAAAGTTTAAAGACTTCAATAACTTCTTAATTGAGCAAAGTATGTTTTATAGTAACCAACTATCCATCACCATTAAACCTTCATACAAAGATAAACATCTTATAATTATGAAATCAACTAAATAACCATTATTTTCAATAAAGATAACCACTAGAAATATATTCAGTATAAATACAATAAATCAACACACCATAACACTAAGTTTATGCTTACCTGAACTTCACCATATATGTCTTCTATATTGAGAATAACAATAAGTAAATTGAAATCATGAAATTTTTTCTAATGAAAAAACCAAAGTTTGCCCAAAATATCCTTATGCCTCTCATCTAACCCATATTTAAATATTAAACAACAACTATCTTTTGATAATAATTTCTTGAAGACAACTATATCAAAAATTAAAACAAAATATGTCATTGGAAATTTTTAAAAAGAGCCATTAGAAATGAAACATCCTAACAACTAAAAACTATCATACATTAGTGGTCTTCACTCTAGCTTCTTCATCTTTGACTATCTCAAGTTCTAATTGCTCCTAACTCACCTCGAATACTTTCATTCTACTCCTATACTCCTGATACTTGGTAACCACTATAGTAATGATCTTGCTTCCTAGTGTGGTAGTGATTTTCAACTTGATCCTCTATTTACTAAGTGCTTTATCCATTTCCATCGAAGATTCAAACATAGTGTCCCTATTTTTATTGAATGAAGTCAAATAATCCTACAAAGTGGCAAGTTTTTTTCAAAGAATTTCCATTTGTTGTTTCTATATTGGCTATATCTTTATGAAATATTTCTTTAAATTTCAAAGTTACTTCTGTTATGTTTCAAATAGTTTAATAAAATTTATCAACTATTTCCACTTCCATGTCATTGCAATTTATTTTGATTTCAACTAACATCTCAAAATATTATTGAAGTACTTTGTTGATTTCCTTAATAAAATTATCATATATATTTAACTTCTAATCCAAAGAGTCAAACTAAGAAGGATCAATTTCCTTAAGTTTATTAACTATATTTTTTCCAATTAGCACTGGGGAATCCATGGCAATAATCTCTAATATCTCATGTGAGAGTAGATGTGTGCGACTTTGCTCTACTCTGGCACACTAAAGTTCTACTATAAGACCCTTCCTTTTATCAGCTATTTGGGTGTAAAATTGGATTGCTTTGTTAAGGTAAAATAGACCATCTTGATAGATTTCATCAATCTATTTAATAATAGCCTTAGCATAACCCAAATTATTATTGATTTTCTATATGGCCTCGGCATTAACACCTTATATGTTAGAGGTTAAGGCTTCATTGGGAGTAAGAGTAATAATAGATGAAATGAAATTATTAAGAGACAAAACCTATGACTATAACATCAAATTTTCTTTCCTCTACTCTTTTACCCTATTGATCAAGGCATTGATAGAGAAATTATCATGATAAACATCACTTTCTATAGTAGAAAGTCCCATGTCAACATGATTAATCTTATAATCTACCTCAGTTATCTCATTTTCATTTAGATCCTTAATAGGATAAACAATTTCCAATAATCAATTCCCAAAAGATGCATTAGTCACCAAACCTAGACATTCTCTTGGCCTTTTTAGGATTCAAGGAATTTTGTAGTAACTTGGTGACTGTATGTACCTTAGCTATCATTATTAACACACTTTTAATCTTCTTTTCAACTACCTTCTTCAACCATCTAGGAGAGGCTATCATAGTTGTATTTTAAAGGTTTTTACTTTCAACTCTTTCAATTTTAGTAATAAAAATAGTAGCATTTTCAATGGGGGAAGGAGGAACATCAAAAATCATAGAAAAAATCATCATCAATCACATTTTGAAAAATATTATCAGAGTTAACAAGCACTAACTTTACCTGGCTAGTTTCTTTTTAGGGATAGGTGAGAGTATACCATCTTGTTCACAAACTATTTTCAACTTAACCACTTCCTCAGGCCTCTCATCATCTCCACCTAATTCTGAATTAGTGTTAGATAGACTAATTTCCTATCTCCCAGATGAAATTTTCACATCCGAAGCTTGTACAACTCTTTGCTCACTTCTCTATGAATCCTTTTGATCATGGGTGGGACTTGCATTTTATCACCACTTTCCATATATTAATTTTTTAGTTATTTTAAACATAGGAGGAATTCAAATTTTCAAATCTATAATTTCCTTTTCTGACCAATTAATTTTAAGAAGAGGTTTGGCATTGATAACTTGATACTCAAGATCTATAATTTTAGAATATTCTTCGACACTCTTATGAATCTGAAAAGAGAGGCCATAATCTTGAATTATTTTCAAATTTAACCTCATATATATCCTTTTATGTACTTCCCTTTCATCATTGCAATCTTCACAAAAATATTCAATATTAGGTGATGTTCATAGGATCTACTTCTATACAAATTATGTCTCACATAACCCTTACTATCAAAATTAGATCTAATAAACAAAAGATAAAGATTATATTAATTAATAATCTTCTCTACTACCTTAACACTTCCATTATTTTTAGAAGAAACTAAAGACATTGATAATGGAAAAACATAGCCTCACTTCCCCATATTCACATATTTTACATTAACTATGGACATCTGTCTACAAACTTATAGAAAAATGAGGAAATCACTTGCATACTAAGGCAATTTCATTGGAAATTTATCAAAACCTCCTACCTACAAATAGGTGAACATTTCAAACTAAACTTAAAAACTTCTAAACTTCATAATCAAAGAGGTTGCTTCAAAATAAATCAATAGCTTAGGGTTTCCATTCAAATTCCTTACAACTTCCATCAAAAAGGCATAATTGACACAATAATAATCATTCATCCCAACCTATCTAGTGAATTGTGTAAAATATTTTTACATAGGCATATCTAGCATCAGAAGCCCTTGTGGGTCTAATCCTACCCAAACAACCTTATGACTGGCTAGAATATATACCAAGTATGACCACATATGAAAAATAATACTTTGTTGAAATTTTGCTAATTTCTTATTTAAATGATAACTAATAACTTCACCTTAGTCAATGAACTATTTATCATTACAAATAAAAATAATAAATTGACACATCTATAATTCAAAGGAATTAGTTTGAGCATTACCAGCTATATAGTGTAACAAGGTAATGGCATATGAGTTTTCATCCTTAAAATGCATTCTTTTAAGCTTAGTAGGTAATTGAGATTTACCTTTCTTCTTAGACTTTATCCAACTCTTTGATATAGAATTTTTACACCAATTTTCATTTTCTCTAAAGAATTCATCACCCAAAACTACAAACATTTCTTCCATAGTTTCTAATTCAATATGATTTAATGCATGGGAAATTTTATCTAGAGTGATTTTTTGTAACAACTGACCCATCTATAGCCTTTATCTCTTATGTCTCCATAATGTACCTTTTTGTGCATGAAATTACCAGCTTAATGTTTTATATAGCCTCAATAAAACCTCCAACACTTGTTAAACCACTCTACATGATTTTATCCTTTAATGGCATTCTATTATTCTATTCTAAGATGCTCAAAATTCTTCCAAATTTAGGTTTGTAAATTTTATATCCTTCACACCAGACTAATGGCTTTTAATTCATGTCTGCATGAGCACCAACTTGCAAAGAGAGAATGCCTATGTCTTCAAGGAATATTTGTAAATAGTAAAAATGTAACTAAATGAATTCACAAAACTAGACAAGAAATGTTTTTAATGCTAAATTAGTGTGGTTTTTAATTCTCTCTTTGAAATAATAACTTTAAGATTTAAGTGCCTATCAAAAATTATGAAGAGACAGCTCCAATTTATGTCATACAAGTCATTAAATGAGGTGATGGTGCCTTGAAAATTGAGAAACCAAAGCTATATCATGGGGTCATGAAAATTTGAAACTTTAAAACCAGAAGTTGGGAGTTTCAATGTTTTGAAAACCTCTGACTTACCAACTACCTAAGACTCACAACTGATAGAAAAGTTAACTAAGTTGGGTGATCAAGAAGTTATATAACTCTAAGAACCTTGTAATAAGGTTATGAAACTCATAGAACACATGACATTTAGTAACAATGGAGAGTGACAAAGGCATCAAAATGTGGAAAATGAATGGGATGAAGACTTAGGAAATCAAATAAGAGAAAATCAAAAATACATAACACAAATTCAAATTTAGAGGTAACATTGACTTTGAATGGGAACAAGGACTAACAGGATGTAGAGAATCCATAACAATCATGGCATAAAGTCTTATTCATTGGGAAAAAAAGTCAAAATAAAACAAGCCAAAATAGAAAAGGGAAAACTATATACAAGAACAACCAAAGAATATAATTAATCAATTAATTTCAAATCTTGCGCATTATAGGCAAGAGGTGGAGTAGTACCATCTAGATAATCTAGTAAGAATGTTTTATCACCAATAATTTGTTTGACCTAGAAAAGTCCTCTATAGAAAGAATAAAATTTATTATGTACTCCTTTTGGATCTCTTCACTTGTCCCAAAGAAGAATTGAATCACCAACTACAAATTCTTTTATCTTGCCTTTTTATCAAAAATTATTTTTACCATCTGTTGGTGCTTTGCAATTTTTTCCACCACTAATTCCCATTGTTGTTCCAATCTATTTAAGAACATGACCCTCTTTTCCAATGTAGATTGGAATTACTCATCTTCAATAGCCTTTTTCAAATTAAGTGTTGAGAGTCCCAATGGTGTTGGTAAGATACTATCAATGTCATATACTAACTAAAAAGGAGATATGCCAATAGGTCTTTTGTATGTCACTCTATCAGCCCATAGAGAATCATATAACTTTTTATGCCATCCCCTTTGGTTTTCATCTACTAGCTTTTTGATAATAGAAATCAAATTCTTATTTATTGACTCAACCTACCCATTTCCTTAAGGATAATAATGAGATGCATGAGACAAACTAATATCATAATTAGAATAGAAAATAGTGATTTTTATATATGTAAAAGGATTGGCATTATCAGTAACAAGCTTTTTGGGAACACTAAATCTTACTAGTATATTTTTTTCAAGAAATTACACACAACCTCAAAATTAGTTTGCTTTACTAGAATGGCTTCGACCCATTAAGTGAAATAATCTATAGTAGTTAGGTTATGTGTATGCCCTACACTAGAGTTAGGATTGATTTGACTAATAAAATCCAAACCCCATAATTGAAAGGGTTCATCTATTACTACAAGATTTAATGGTAAGGATGTAAGGTGAGGTCTATCTATAAATCTCAAACACTTTTCACACTTTGATACCCATTTATAGGCATCTTTAAACATGCCTAGCCAATATAATATTTGATACAAGATTTTAAAGTAGTTACAGAAGCTGAATAGTGCCCACCACATGCTTCATTATGAAAATCTTCTAGTAATCTTCTCTATTGCTCCTTATCAACACATTTTAAGCAATCCCCATCAACACCCTTTTTGTACAAATTTCCTTCCTAGAGAACATATTCTATAGCTTTAATTTTTAAGTTTCTCTTTTCTTTGAAATATAAATGTGATGGAAAATCACCATAAGTCAAGAAGTAAGCAACATTAAAAAACCACTCATCTATAGTACTAGTAAAAAGAACCAAAGGTAATTATTCTTTTTCAGTAGTTTTGCTTTATGCAATCATTTTGGCCAAACCTTTCCCTCTTACTAGGTTGGTGGGTTTAATTTAAATATAATATTATTTTAATTTTTCTATCCAATATCCTCTTTTATTGCATATAATGTATTTCTTCGAGAGGATACTTTTAACCACAGTCTCATGAAGAAAAACAATTGTATGAGAATGAAGAATGTAAAATCTAAATTTTTTTAATGCTTTCACCATAACATAAGCATGTTTTTCAAGAGGAGAATATTTAATCTCATATTTATTAAGAGGTGCACTCATAATAAATTGGGGCTTCAATACTTTGTTCATTTTTATACAATAGAATGACTGATAAAGTATGGTCAGATGCATAACTATAGATAATGAAATATTTTATAAAATCAGGGTGGACTAGTGTAGGTGCATTTGTGATGGAAAATTTTATATCTTCAAAGGATTGCTTACACTCATTAATCCACTTTAATACATGATGATTTTTCATCATATCATAAATGGGCTTTGTTAACTCAACAAAAATATGCATAAACCTTCTCAAAAAGTTCACTTGACCAAAGAAATAACTAGTGCCATCTTTGATAGTTGATAACCTCAACTGCATAATAGATTTAAATATTTTGTTATCCACTTCAATTCCATATTTTGAAACAATATGACCTAAAATTTTTCACTTAGTTACATCAAAAATGGATTTCTTAGGATTTAAATAAATTCCTTGTTTTCTACAACACTGTAATATCACATCAAGATGATGGAAATGATTGGCTCTTTTCTTAGAAAACACTATCAAGACATCTAAATAAATCAAAATGATTTTATTTCTCATATAACTAAAATATAGATACATATTACATTGAAAAGTTGCCCCTATATTTATAATACCAAATGGCATGCTACTGTAAACAAAGACACCAATAAGAGTAGTAAAGCCTATTTTATGTTGATCTTCTGGGGCTACTTCAATCTAATTATAAATAAAAAATACATCAATCATGGACATCATTTCAGAAATAGATATTGTTTGTAATATGTGATCCATGATAGGTACTGTATAATTATCTTTCAAGGAGGCTTGATTTAGATTCCTAAAATCAACACATATTCTTATTTCTCTAATTTTTTTTCTAACGTGAACTATATTAGCTACTCATGTAGAATTATGGATGGGGTAAATAATTCTCACTTTCAACTTGTCACTTTCACTAAAGATGGCTTCTGCTACCTTAGGATTATAATTATGATGTTTTTGCCTACATGGTGTAGCACCAAGTTTTAGTGGAATCTTATTTTCCAATTCTCCATTTCTAAATTTTTCAAATCAGCGTAGCACCAAGAAAACACATCTTTGTAATTGATCAATAAATAAATTAATTTCTCCCTTTCTTGAGGAGAACAACATTTTCCAGTATAGACAATTTTAGGGTCATCTTTCCTACCAATATTAACCCTGTCAAAATTAGTAGAAGATTCAACAAAAACTTCATTTTTTTGCTTCAAATATTTATCATGTTTGTTGAATAAATATTAAATAGAAACCAAACCTTTAGGAATATTATTACCTTTTATTTGGATAACTTTAGTTTATTTTCATTAGGTGAAGTAATATCTCCTTCCAAAATTTCATTACTCTTCTCATCAGTACCTTCAAAGAAAATCTTTGCAAAGGATCTAGCTTTTACCAAAAATGGAATAAATTTTTAATCATTATTAAACACTTACCAATGATCCACATTATCAAGAATACTAGGGTGCTAGATAATTTTAATCCGATATGACTTATCCTTAAAATTAGGGTGTGGTAAAAGTAATGATGCTAAAACTACTAAGGAATCAACTCTAGTGTTTTGGTCTCTTGGGACTAACTTTATAGAAAAGGCATCAAAATACTTAATGTAATCCCATACTCTATTTCTATAATTATTAAGTCTACCATTTTTATAGTATAAGCTTTCCTAATTTGTTTAAAAACTAATTCTACATCCCCTATGACCCTCAATTGTTTGATACCATTTTTCCTTTACTATATTAGGACCAAGCACTATTATTGGTATTAGAAAATTCTAACTTAAAAGCAAAAGGAAACTTACAACCATCTAATGAAACTAAAATAATCCTTGCACCTAATCTGGTAGTAGAACAACTTCCATCAAATTCAAGTGTCCATAACTCATTGATTGAATTAGGATTGACTAGATTTAGATTTTTGCCTTGGATTGAGGAACACATATAAGTACCCAACCTAGTTTTCACAAATAATATGTTTGCTCTTGGATCACCAAATTTTAGGACTATGAATTTAGCTTTAGGCTCAGGATTAAGATGCACTTTCTTCCCATCTAATGGTATCAAGGCATGAGACAAGTCCATTTGTATTTCCCTACCCAAATATTTACAAAAACTTCTACTCAAGATCATGCCATAGCTAGCAAGGATATTAATAGCTAGTATAGTAAATTTCAACCTCTTTTTAGGGAAAGAAGCTAGAGTTGCTTAGGCATCCTTTATTTGACTTATGATGGGAACAAGTGAACCATCCATAGAATAGAATTTACCATAAGAGGAAGTAAAATATAGATCTAGGGCCTTAGTTATTTGAGCTAGCATTACATTCTCTAAGGCTCCATAATCAATAATATAATTACTTAATCTTAAACCAACAATGTATAATGATACATAAAAAGGTTCTGGCTTTATAAAAGGATTTTGATAACTTGGAATTTTTGCTACAAAATTTGAAAAAAACTTGATTTCTAGTAGAATTCCACTTTCAAGAGGCACTTGAGGATTACATTGGAGAAGAGAGGGCTCTTGTTTGACATATTTGATCAACCTATCTAATGTTGTGAGATTGAGAATTAAATATTTAGTTTGTGAAATTTGAATTTTTGTGTTTTTACATGACTCTACTATATCAAATGAAATGAGAATAGAAATATCAGGAAGAAAAGTGGAAAGTACCACAATATTTTCACTCTTAGATACAATTTGTTCTAGTTTTTTTTGTTTTGTCAACATGTACTTAGGAACTAGTGATAAACTAGTTATTTCTCCTTTATCTTGGTGTGCTCTAGTAAACATAACATAATTAGGATCATTAATCTTGACATACACATCTTCTATTGCCTTGGTATCTAGTACATACTCAAAGAAATTAATACCAAAATCATTAGATATATTAGGTTCTTCCATGTATGGCTCTTCAACATGTTCATTAGTTAAGAGCATTTGCATGAATATGATCATTTCTAGATAGTTGACTCCATTATGGTCTAAGGTCAAATGAAAATTACATATCATATGATTAATCTTACTTGAATTAGGTGCTCCTTCAATAGCCAATATTTGAGTAGGAGTTTTTAAGGGTAGTGATTTATTATGACCTTGATAACCATAATCTTTTCTTGGTATATCTTAAAATAGTGGTGGTGGTGAGCCTTTTGGCATTTATCTTTTGAGAGTGATTATCCAATCAATAGAATTTACTGGTGAAGGTTTTCTAGTTTATAATTCATTTTTCCATTTTCCAGCAATAAATATATCATCTTCAATGGATATATCTCTTTCTTGAGTAGCATCAATATCAACTACACCTTCCCTTTTGATAGTGAAACTCACATCTAGTGGTAGAGATTTAATAAATAATGCTTTTAGAAAATCTCCTCTAGGCTTCATATTCTCAAAAATTAGATTATGAAACTTATTGAACCTAGCTAAAAATTCCCTCATTGGTTCATGAATTTATTTCTTCATTGAACCCATCTAAGTAACTAGAACATGGTCATTTTTGACATATTTAAATCTACTTTCAAACTTAGATCTCAAGGTAGCCTAGTTATTAATAGAACCATGTGGGAGGTGGTCAAACCAATCAATAGTAACATTAATTAAATATTCTACAAAAATACTCATAGCAATATATTCATGTTGTACTACAAGAATAGAGGAAGAAACAAAGAAAGATTTCATGTGTTCTTCTAGAGAAAATTTCCCGTCTCCTCTAAATTTGGGTATAATCTTTCCTGACCATTTTGGTAAGTCATGAAGCTAAGTTCCAACTCTAAAAGTGATAGTACCTATTACATCTCCCCATGGGATAGGTGGAGGTTGAGTTCAAGCCATTATAACAAGATTATAAAAAAGATATTTTATTTTTAGAGGAAGAACAACACTAGATAAAAGAAGGGCTTCATAAATCTTTGAGGTAATATGTTTAGGTGGAGATGATGATATAATAGTAGACTTAACCTTTCCATTAGGTGGAAGGAAAGATAAATTGAGTGATTCTAGTAATTTAAAATCTTTATCTATAATTACTTTCTTTTTATCTCCTCTTGTGTATCTTTCAGAAGCCAAGTTTGAAAAATAAAAAATAAAAAATTAAACTCACCAAATTTCACTTATTTTTTCATGGAAGATTTTTTCCATTATTCAACTAGTTTCTTTGATTGTAATGAATACACTCTAGCTCCTTCTAACATTTTGAAAATGCATGGAATTCTCCCTCTTCTTTTTCTAACATGACATTAACTTGATGATATTGGAGCATTATACCCTTAAAGAATCATAACTATTACTCAAAAATAAACTCAAAATTGTATCTTCTTAACTTAAAGTCCCCAATAGAGTCACCTAAAATATATTGGTTTATAGATTTTATTTCTTGACTTTATATTCTAACACCCATAAAGGTGACAATTATATCAATAGTTGAACTAGTTATAATGGTGTTTTATACTGATTCTTTAATTATTTTACAAGGTTACAACTACATTCTAGTTGTATGTAATTAATTGAAACTTATGTTGCTTTTAACCAAAAATCAAGAAAAAAAGGTATTTATTTTAATGAGAAAGATTTGAAAGGTATGCACACACACTTCTGAATCACTAAAAATAAAGTTCAAAGACTTCAATAACTTATAAATTAAGAAAAGTATTTTTTTATAGCAACCAACTATCCATCACCATTAAACATTCATACAAATATAAAAATCTTATAGTGATGAAAATTAACTAAATAACCATTATCTTCAAGAAAGATAACCACTAGCAATATATTCAATATAAATAGAATAAATCCACACACTATAACACAAAGATTATGCTTACCTAAAATTCACCAAATATTTATTTTATATTGAGAATAATAGTAATTAAACTAAAAGCATGAATTTTTTTCTAATGAGAAAAACAAAGTTTACCCAAAAGATCCTTATGCCTCTTGTCTAACCCATATTTAAATATTACATAGCAACTATCTATTGACAATGGTTTTTTGAAGACAACCGTATCAAAAATTAAGATAAATTAAGTTTTTGGAAATGTTTAAAAAGAGCCAATAGAAATGAAACATCCTTAAAACTAGAAAATATCATGCATTGGTGGTCTCCACTCTAGTTTCTTCATCTTCGACAATCTTGGGTTCTAATTTTTCCTAACTCACCTAAAATACTTTTATTCTACTCCTATATTCTTGGAACTTGGTAACCACTGTAGTAATACTCTTGCTCCCTTGTGTGGTAGTGATTTTTAACCTAGTCCTCCATTTACTAAGTGCTTTATCCATTTTCATCAAAGATTCAAACATAATGTCCCTCCTTGTCTTGAATGAAGTCAACTAATCCTACAAAGTGGCAAGTTTTTTAAATGAATCTCCATTTTCTATTTTTGTATTGGCTATCTCTTTATGAAATACTTATTTAAATTTCAAAGTCACTTTTGAGATGTTTAAAATATTTTCATCAAATTCATCAACTATTTTCATTGCCATGTCATTGTAATTTCCTCTAATTTCAACTAACATCTCAAAATATTATTGAATTACTTTGTGATTTCCTTAATATAATTATCATATATATTTAAATTCCAATCCAAAGATTCAAACCAAGAAGGATAAATTTCCTTAAGGTCATTCACTATCTTTTCTCCAATTATCACTAGGGAATCCATGGCAATAATCTTTACAATCTCTTATGAGAGTAGACATGTGCATCTTTGATATGATCTAACATGCTAAAGTTTTAATATAATACCCTTCCTTTTATCATCTATTTGTGTGTAAAATTGGATTTCTATGTTAAGGTAAAATAGACCATCAAGATGGATTTCATCAATCCATTCATTAGTAACCTTATCATAGCCCAAATTCTTCTTTATTTTCTATATGGCCTCGGCATCAACACCTTATATGTTAGATCTTGAGGCTTCATTGGGAGCAAGAGTAATAAGAGATGAAATGAAATTATTAAGATAAAAAACCTATGACTGTAACATCAAATTTTATTTCCTGTAGTCTTATAACTTTTTCATCAAGGCATCGAGAGAGAAATCATCATGATAAACATCACTTTCTATAGTAGAAGGCCCCATGACAACATTAGTAATCTTATACTTTTCCTCAATTATCTCACTTTCATTTAGATCCTTAATAGGATCAATAATTTCCAACAATCAATGCCCAGAAGATGCATCAGTCACCATCTTAGACATTCTCTTGGCCATTTTAGGTTTCAAGTAATTTTTTAGTAACTTGGTGATTGTATCTACCTGAGTTGTCATTATTGGCACACTTTTTCTCTTCTTTTCAACTACCTTCTTCAACCATCTAAGAGAGGTTGTCATAGTGGAGAAGGAGGAACTTCAAAAAATCATAGAAAAAGAACCATCATCAATCACATTTTGAAAAATACTATCAGAGTCAACAAGCACTGACTTCACCAGCTAGTTTTATTTTTATGGATGGGTGAGGGTATACCATCCTATTCACAAATTATTTTCAACTTAACCACTTCCTTAGGCCTCTTACCATCTCCACCTAATTGTGAATTAGTGTTAGACTAATTTCCTATCTCCCAATGAAACGTCACATTAGAATCTTATAAAACTATTTTCTCACTTATCTTTGGAGTCCTTTGATCATGGGTGGGACCTACATTTTGTTGATACTTTCCATCTAGCTAGTTTTGAGTTATTTTGAACACAAGAGTAGTTCAAATTTTTAAATCTAAAATTTCATTCTCTAACCAATTAATTTCAAGAAGAGGTTTGGCAATGACAACTAGATACTCAAGATCTACAATTTTAGAATCTTCATTGACACTCTTAGGAATCTAAAAAGAGAGGCCATAATCCTAAATTTGTTTCAATGTTAACCTCATATATTCAATTTTTTGTACTTCCCTTTCATCATTGCAATCTTCCTAGAAATCTTTAATATTAGGGTGATGTTCATAGGAGCTACTTCCATACAAATTATGTCTCAGATAACCCTTGATATCAAAATTAGCTCTATTAAACAAATATTGAATATTATATTCATTAAGAATCTTCTCTAATTCCTTAGCACTTTGATTATTTTTACAATAAAAATAAGACATTGACAGTGGAAAAACATATCCTTGCTTCCCCATATTCACATATTTTACATTAACTATGGACATCTATGTACAAAATTTTAGAAAAACTAGGACATCACTTACATACCAGGGCAAATTCCTTAGAGTTTTCTCAAAACCTCCTACCCATAAATAGGTGAAACTTTCAAACTAAACATAAGAACTTCCAAACTTCATAATAAAAGAGGTTTCTTTGAAATACATCCATAACTCATGGTTTTCATCTAATTTCCCTATAAATTCCATAAAAAAGGCATCATTGACATGGCAATAATCATTCATCCCAACCTATGTAGTGAACTATGGTAAATATTTATACATAGGCATATCTAGAATTAGAAGCCCTTGTGGCTCCAATCCTACCCAGATAACCTTCTAACCAGTTAGAATATATACCATGTATGATCACATATGAAGAATAGCAATCTATTTAAATTTTTCTAATTTATCATTTAAATGATAGCTAATAACTTCATACAAGTCAATAAATTGTTTATCATTACAAATAATAAGAATAAACTGACACATCTAGAATTCAAAGGAGTTGATTTGAGCATTCCCAACTACATGGTGTAACAAGGTAATGTCATCTAAAATTTCATCCTTAAAATGCATTCTTTCAAGCTTAGAAGGTAATTGAGACTTACCTTTCTTCTCAAACTTTAGCCAATTATTTTCTATAGAATTTTTAGACCAATTTTCATCTGCTCTAAATAATTCATCACCCATAGCTTCAAACATTTCTTCCACAATTTATATTTTAGGAAGATTCAATGCATAAGAAACTATCTTTGGAGTGATTTTTGTAACAAATGACCTATCTATAGCCTTTATCTCATGTGTATCTATAATGTACCTTCTTATTTGTGTAATTACAAGGTCAATGTTTTATACAGCCTCAAGAAAACATCCGTCACTTGCTAAACCACTATGTAAGATCCTATCCTCTAATGGCATTCTAGTGGTTTTTTCTAAGCATGCCCAATGTTCTTCCAAATTTAGGTGTGTAAATTTTGTATCATTCACACCAAACTAATGAATTTAAATTATTGTCTACAAGAGCACCAACCTATAAAGAGAGAATGCCTATGTCTTTGAGAAATAGTTACAAAGAGTAAAAATACAACTGAATGAATTGACAAAACTGAACAAGACATGTTTTTAATGCTGCATTAGTGTGGTTTTTAATTCTATCTCTTTGAAATGGGAACTTTAATATTTAAGTGCCTCTCAAAAATTATGTAGAGATAACTCTAGGTTGTTACATACAAGTCATTAAATGAGGTGGTGGTGCCTTGAAAACCAAGAAACCAAAGCTATATCACAGGGTCACAAAACATTAAAATTTTGGAACCATAAGTTAGGAATTTTGAAGTTTTAAAAATGTCTAACTTACCGACTACCCAAGACTCATAATTGATAGAAAGGTTAACAAATTTGGGTGATCGAGAAGTTATAGAACTCTAAGAACCTCTTAATAAGGTTATGAAACTCATAAAACTTGTGACATATAGTAATAATGGAGAGTGACAAAGGCATCAAAACTTGGAAAATTAATGGGATGAAGACTTAGGAACTCAAATAAGAGAAAATAAAAAATTCATAACACAAATTTAAATTTATAGGTAACACCATCAAACCATTGGATATTACCCTTCTCCACCAAACCTAACCAACCTTACCTCAAACCTTAAGACTTCAATATTAGAGACCTTGTCCTAAAGGAAAATTGACATGTAACCAACATAGAGGAAAGCAAACGAGTCAAGTTTTCTTTCAATGGGTTGGGACCCTACATCATTACCCATAAGTATGGATTAGGAGCTTATCACTTATCCTCTCTCAAAGGTAAAATAGAATCTAAGCCTCTAAATGTTTCGCATCTGTATCTATTTTTCTACTAAGGGAGGATTAAGTTCACTCTTTTTGTCTAACTTAAGATCATCCCTTGATTATGAGAATTTAACCTTCCCCCATTTTTCTCCTCTCCTTTTGAGGATAATTTATTATAATATAGAACCATGTGATTAACTGTCATAGTCATAGCCTAATCCTAAATGTGGGTACCATGGCTCTACCCATAGCATGGTTCTCATGGATACTTTTCATCTCTAACAAGATGGAATCCCATGGTCATTATCTCTAAAAAAAACCATACCTTTTCATATCCTTAACCTTATTGTGTTAAAATTCTTCCCTCATAAAGGTAAACCTCTGAACCTAATTAGACATGTCCATGTCTAAATAAAAGACATCCAAAAACAATTTGAATACTAGGATATTACTTAGGTCAATATCTTAAGGAAAACTACCCAAAAATAAAATAAAATTTTCTAAATGTAAGGTAGACTACTCCCTTGAAGGACAACTATCAAGAACATTAAAAAAAGTGAATAAGATTAGACCACTCCCTTGAAGGATGGAAAATTTAATTTTGTCAAAAGTGGAGTAATTTACTGGAAGCTTCCCACATTGATCAGCTTCCCATTTACATCAACCAATGAAAATACCCACTATCACAACAAATTCTAAAGTTACAATCGGCTCTCAAGTAGCATAATAAGTTGGAAGCCACAATCGGCTTTCACATGTAGACTTCACACATTGATCAGTCTACATCTAACATATGACATGGACTTATCTATTACCATTCTTAGGTCACCTATAAAAGGGGAAAACTAATACACATGAGGTTATCATACATATCACCCATTACCCTTCACACCACCTATCACCCATATTCCCTTTAGACTATCTATAAATCAAGGGATTTAGAGCTTACTTGACATGTTGTGATCAAGAAACCTTTTTTATCAATCAACAACCACTCATGTATGGTATTTGAAGGGATTATATTCATTAATATTATCCCACTTTGAGTCTATTTTCAGTCCTTGTCAAAAACAAAGCATCATTCCCTATTCTTATCTTAATGTGCTTGGTTGATGTTTTCATCACAACTTTTACCATCCAAAGGTGAAACAATAATAATAATTATTTTTATATTAAACAAGATTACAACAACCATAACCATACCAATCATAGCCATAACTATAACATTCATAAGTATCCACACAACCTTAAAGGATGATAACATTCAACCAATGACATCCAACACATTGTGTACATGTTTACAACAAACTATGCAATATTTTATTTAGGGTGTGAGGAGTCACATGACACATACATAGTCATTGGGTTACACACACATTGCCTAAGGCACACACATACATTATTTTCCTACCTAAGAATTAAATTGATTATTTGGTGACTCTAGATTTGTGTTCAACCATCCTTATACTTGATTTCTTGATGAACTAACATCTATAACATTTCCTATCTTAGCAGTTGTTAAATGGTGTACTCTATTCTCCTCTTTTGCATTCATCCCCATTGGTCAAGAATCATATTCTCCTCTAGGTATTTCACCCTACACACCTATTTTAGCCATTGTATCCCTCTTCTCTAATTTATCTACTCATGTAGTTACCACCAGTTGTTGCCTCAACACATATCCCCTTAGATAGTGAGGGTTCCTTCTATAGATAGGTTGATGGTCATGTTATCTAACCCTGCATCTTGCATAGTGAAATTATCACCTTCATCATTAATATAGAGGTAATATTTCAATCTCAATATTGATCCATGGGTGTCTTTCCTCTTGTTGTTGATTTAGAAATACTTTCATTATCACCATTACATGTACTATTTGATAGATCCACACATTTACCATATTGATTATTTCAAGTCATGAGAGTTGTTAGTTGTCTCCAAAATTGTTCCCATTTTTCCCATTATTCACCATATTAAACCTTATGTATTTCTTTACACTCTTTATAACTTGTAAAACCAATTAACTCAATGATATACATTCATCCTTATCATGATTCTTTAAATAGAATACCTGACCATTCTTCCTCATCGATATGATTCTCGATTCCACTGACTAAGAAGGTCATATGATGTCATTAATTCCCTTGAATAGTCTTCCTACTTAAAATGGTCATGTATACTTACCTTTCATTATGAACACATTACCCTTGATCTAATTCATCGTCTTGATAAAGCCATTATACACCATCATGATATATTTTTATTGCCCTTATCTCTGATTTACATCTAATGTTTTGCCTTATTTTGTCATCTTGTGATTTTTTTAGGCTTGGTGGTCATTTTCATTATTATCACCTTTATCCTAGTTGACATATATTGGATTCTAACCATGGGTCACTATAATGATCATGTCTTCACAACTACCACTATTGCTAGTGGTGGTAACTCCTAAATGCTTACCATTGTATCAACTCCTCCATCAGAGGTAGGCTACCATGAATTCATGACAATACATTCACCTTCCTATCCACTCTACCCTCTTTTTAATACCATCCCATTGCAATAGCCTCTAAATGTTAGACCCTGACCATTGTCTGTGCTTTCTCAAACATGGTAGTCTTTTCTTTTGTGACAATTGAGAGTTCATCTATAGCAGGGAAATGGTTACCTTCTCCAACTGTATAAGAAATATTTTGGACCATGTAACTCCCTACTACCAAGACCTCTTCTAAGTGTAACCCCAAGTCATCAGTTCCAAGTAACTTAGATAGAGGATACAGACATGGCCACTATTTGTCTAGCCTACCCATGTTGCTCTTGGGTTAGGTAAAGTCCATCCTCTATCACTCACTACACTACTAACTTCCTTACCTATAGAATCGACTTAGCCATAAAAGAAATTATTTATAAGTCATCACTTTCTTACTTCCCTTAAAAGTTGTCTCATAGTGGTGATGAACCTTGGCCAAGTTGACTATGCAGATCCTAATAAAATCCCACCTCTTAAAACTTGGTTGATAGTGGTAGATGTTATCTCTAGGCTTCTACCCTCACACAATTTTAGAAGGTACAACCTCCTCACAAAGGTACTTCTTCTATGGATTAGCTCCATTGAATGTCATTTTTGGTGCTTAACATTATGTTCCCTTCTTATTTATCCTATCTTACCCATCTGTGGCTCTCATCCTACTAAATATGGGATCATTATGGTAACTATTCACCAATCTACACCATGCACTTTCACCATCACCTTTAATAAAACCCAAAATTGTTATTTTATAAAACATTCTCCATCAACCCAAACTAACCCATGTGGTCCATCAAATTGGGGTAGCCAATTTTCACACCACTCATCCAACCCTTATTGAACTACATTAGCATGATGTCCACAGACTATGTAGGAATTACTTCACACATATGCATAGATTGGCCACTAACAACTAATTCCCATCCCCTTTTTTTCTCACTCATCTCAATCACTAACAATTCCCTCTTGCTTAGGGCATCCTACATCAAGGAAGCTTTGAATTATTTCTTAAGAATCCTTATGTTTTAACACCATACAATACTTCCTCTTATTTTTTCCCCCATTGATAGGAGAACTACATTGGCCTGAGGGCTTTTTGGACGATGTAGGTAGCACTAAGTTACTAAGGTCATCTCTAACACATATTTTATTTTATTTTCCTTTCTAAAATATCTTCCTCCACTTCTCTACTTATCCCCTCACCACCTCCCTCCCTTCAGTTTTTCAATATCCCTTAACCAATTTTCTAGCTTGTTAATCTCTTTTAATGTAAAGGTTGATAGCCTTCCTCATTGGCCACTCTTATCTCCCATAAATCCACCATCTACTCTACCTTGCTAGACTCCCTATCAATTTTCCTCATGCATACTTAATAGCTCACTCCTTCACCCAGTTTTCATTTTTTCCCCCTCTCTCCACTTATTACCAACCTTACCCTTTATCCCCTTAAACTTCTTTCACCATCCTCATCATCTCCCCTCACCCTTGGCTATTTGTCCTACCCTCTTTAACACTCTTTTTTCCTCACCAATTCCACATCATACTATGCATCTTGTAAGATTTCTATTTCTTGTATTCTTGTACCTTTTCTTTACATGTACCACCATTCTCTGTCATTTCATCACTCTTCCCATCATACCCATTTACCATTCTTTTTGTTTTCTTTTTTTCCCATCTTTTCATCTTTTTTGTCCTCTTTTTCTCCTCCACAACTAGTTTCTCCCTAGGTATTTATCCTTTGAGAAGCCTTCCATAATTTTCCCTTTTCTTATTCTCACTTTTTGCCTTTTGCTTTTTGAATTCCCCTTTTCTTCATTACATCTTGGTACTCACTTGTCTTTTACATCTGTGTGAGTATCCTTGCTTTGTATCCCTGGTTCAATTCTTCCTTTTTCTTCTTATCATCCCTCATCTTCATCCATTATCTTCATCTCATTCCATTTAATGTTTTCCACCATCCTCTTCTTTTTCTCTATTTTCTTTCATTTTTCTCATATTAAGGACATTCCTTGTTCTTCCCAACCTTTTTTTCCTCCTATATGTCCATGCTTATCTCCTTACATCCTTCTCCACCTTCATTCTTATATTTGACCTCATTATTTTCTTCACCTATCTCTTCATCCATCTCCTAGTCTGCCTTCACCTCATCCCTTTTTAGATCCCCTTTATTTTCCCCCATTTAACCTCCATGTCTTCAGAGTGTGGTCACCATTTGTGCCACCTCCATGTACATATCCTTATTTTCTTTTTCATGTCCACCACACCCTTTCTTTAATGCAAAAAATCCATAACCTGCACTCTCATTTAATTAATATTATTGTTATTCACCTCGCTATATATTCTAAAACCCCTCAGAGTCTTTCTTTGAATTCCCTCAAAACTCAATGCTTACTTGTTTTAGGGCCCCACTAGCTCAAGAGTCAAGGATTCAAATCTTCACCACTTCTCATTTACCCACTCTACCACTTTGATTCACCATATCATTGAATAATACCCTTCCATAGATTATTAATCACATTATTATGAATTGTGCATAATGCTGGCTTATTTGGATGGTGATGAAAGAACTCATTGGGTCACCACAACAATTTGAGTAGCTATAAATTTTATAACACTTGGTAAAGCATATTTCTCATTTTTTAAAAATGGTGGTAGAAATGTTACACTTGAAACCACTTATCCATGGCTGTAAATTGCTTTTGCATATTTGACATAATCATATAACTACATCCTAAGTAATATCATCCACTGTTTCTACCAAACCAGTATGAAAACTATTTCATACCCATATTTTCCACCCTTTTTGCAATGTCCTTCAATCAGACCTAACTACATGATACATTAAGTTGGGGTAACCAAGTTAACCCACACTCCCCACCTTAGAAGAAATGCATTAGGCCTAAAGTTAATTCTGGGTATTATGTCCATAGAAATATGTAGGTAGTGCCCACTTTTCTAGTGCATATGGAGTCTGCTCAGCCACCCAATTCCAACCAACCAACTGACTTACCCACATCCACCTTGATGTTGGCTATTTTTGACCCAACATATCACATAGTTTGTGATGACCTTACCTTGGTCCTTTTGACTATACAAACCAATTTTTCCATGTTAAACATTTGAATTTACACCACATCATGCACCACCAGACCATTTGTGTTTTTCTCAAAATCACTTCTTACCCTGGATACATGAGTAAACACTGACCTTATCTGGGAGACTTTATAAGACTAACCCAATTAGCTATGACCAATGTTAGGGACTAGTTACCTTGTCATTTATCCTAGAACCTAACCTTATTATTATCAACATTGGTAGCTTTATTATTTTCTCTATCTTGACTATCTCACTTAGTCACATTTTGTGAACCCATTAGCATTTCACATGCCCAACTACCCTGTGGCACCACGTAGTGCCTCCCCACCACCTATTTATTAAACTTGCACCCAATTTGGTCTTTCATCATTGACTCTTAGTCTGAGGGGGAACACCTCCTCCCATACTTAGAGTACCATTGCCTTTGACCAAATGATATATATTTATTTTGTAGCTTGTTAGTTCAAAGCTGCATAACAAAAAGGTACAAAATATAGACACTAGAAAATTACAAACTTGTAGTTTTTGATGACTAAATGCCTTAAGACCCACCTAAAGACCCCCTAAAACTTATTAACCCTTAAAAAATGCCAAATAATTATTCCCCTAGTAATATAATATTATTCAAAATCACTATTTGAAATTACTATTCAATATCACTATTCACTATGAGATCCACTATCACTATTCATGATGACATGGCAAGTTACATAGAAAGTGACATGGAAGGTGATATGGCAAGTGACATGGTTTAGAACTGAAGTGGCTTGATGTGGGACATAATACCCCACCTGGGACCCTTTCTCAAGGTTTTTAATGACCTCATTTAAGCATCAGAAGGCCCCCCCTTGAAATATGGTGAATTTCACCTTAAAGGGCCATCATTAAATATGTATTTTTCCTTCACACATGAAATTGGCCTTAAAAATGAGATACCTACCTCTTTAGTTCTTTGGGAAAGACAAAGGGAACCCATATTTGACTTCTTAACCCAAATGGGAGACTCATTGACCCATATGGGAATCCCCACCAACCTCATCTTTGACTATTCATGCATCACATGGAAAATGGCACCACATTTAGTGTGACACATCTTTATGTGCTTGGATGAAGACAAGAAAGGGTGGTGAAAAGTCTTTAAGCCTCATTCAAACCCATGTGCATGATTACCATTTAAAATTGGATGCATGTACAAGGTGAAAGACTCACCAACCAAATGGGAATCCCCACTAACCTCATATTTGACTCATTAATGCACCACATGAGAAATGACACCATATTTCACTATTCCCTTATTTTGGCATGTTTCTTAACATTGAATGCTATAAATACCCCCCTCTCCTTCACCCAAGGTTAGGTGGGAGGTTAGTATTTGGTTATTAGCATATAGTTTTAGGTATATAAATGAGATAATCATTTTAGAGGTCATCCACATCTTGGAGGAAAACAATTCAAATCAATGAAGCTCTACTAAAATTGCCATGGGATTCCTTCATCACATCATCAACAATATCAACCACCTCAACAAGCCTCAAGGTATCCTTATTTATTTTTTAGTTATTTACTTAAGTTATTCCTCTCATTACCCTAACCTATAACCCTTAATCCACTTCCATATTAATCCATTGACCTCCTTTACCACCTTTGCCATTGTAATCCCATTTACCTCATTTACCCTCTTTGCACCTTTTCCACCTTCACCCTTTTTTCCCCCTCATCCTTTTGATACCCTAGTTACTTATTGTTTTATATTCTTCAACCATCCATCTCTCTCATTTTATTATCCCAACCAACCCCAACTAAACCATTATTTTGACCCTTATGAAATTACTAAACCCAAAACCACAACCTTTCCTTAACCAATTTTTAGCATTAGTATAATCAAATTAATTACTTAATTTTGGTTAACTTAGAAAAGCATCTAATTTTCATAATTAATTTGTTGTTATTTGATGTATTTTATTTCATTTTTATATTAATTTAAGTCAAATATATTTCCTTTATCATTTCCACTTAAGTGTTTTAAATAAAGTGGATTGATAGCCTCCTAGAAATCTTTCACTTCTAGGATCTAGCTCACACTAGGCTATCCACCCAACTACTTGTATAACCAACAAGTTTTATGGTAGTGATTTATTATTGTAGGTAATTATTCCCTAGCCAAAGAGGAGTTCTCACATAGTCTAGGTTCAACATGCATGCATTTAACATGTATTCTTCTACACACACTTCTTAACTAGTTTCTTCTTTTCGCACTTTAAAAAAAAACAAAAATTAGATAGAAACATCACTAATCTATTCCATCATTTATTAATTATAACCACCTATGGGAAAATTGGTAATAGCACCTTTACCATGATTTTCCACATCACCTTGCCACTACTATTCTCATTTGTCTAGCTATTTTTTGGATTTGAAATCTTATTATTACTAGGTCGAGTCTCACCACTTTTTATTTTGGTAGAATTATTATGACTTGAGGTCCTAATAGGACTATGTAAGATGTGATCAATTCACATTGAGGTCAATTTAGTCACTCTTTTTTAAATATCTAACCATTTTATGAGTAACCTAAGCCAATGCTATTGCCATTTTGTGAGTTGGACTATTTAGTATCTCATAATTCCCAGTTGGGTTGAGATGCTTATAAATTTCCAAAAACAATCATAAGTTTTCAAAATCCAAAAAACATTTATCCTGTTTAAGCCTAGTTAGTCATCCTCAAGCTACCCTACTAGATCAAATCCATTGTTAGGATGCTTTTTTTACTTTTACTTTCAGGCTTTATATGTGTTTATTTTCTATTTATTTATTTTCCTATTTGTTTGATTTTTATGTGTTGTTTATTTGATTGTTTACCTATTTGTTTGCTTTTAGTACTCTTGCCTTGACTCAGTCTATATGTGTTCATTGGATGATTCCTTTCACATTATTCTTGAGTCCATCCATATTTATATGTCAACATTGTCATCATGGTTTTTATCATTGGTGCATTATTTTCAATTCTTTTTTATATTAGGAGTCAGTCCTTATACATATTATGGTTAAATTATCATGGTGTTTTATATCATTATGCCAACCATCATGTGATACAATAAAAATTAGCTCAAGATTTTTTATAAATAATATAGTTGTAGAAGTTTCTTCTTGATAACCTTGGTAAATCCTCCCACCCTTGATCAAATCAACCCGTTGAACATTCTAGTTATATCAATGTTAATAAGAATGAGAATCTTTACATTGGTAGGTACAAGCAAATCATTTCCATTGATTAGTTCTTATTATTTTATTCATCTCTTTCGTCACTTTGTGCATCCTTGTATGCTTGGTTATTTGTGGATTCTTTAGTCATTAGACCATCACATCTACATTTGTTCTTATTCATTTTTAATCTATAAAATAGATTATATCCTTGAGTTATGATTTCCAACATCCCATACTATGGCAAAATCAATAATTATTTTTTATTCTAGATCATCTTAATGATTATAACCACCTATGGGCACATAACTATTTTGACTCATCAACCCTAACTAGGCCTATTTGAAGGTAAACATTAGAAGTGAATAAAATATTTTTTGGCATATTAGAATGAGGTTTTGAAATGAGACCATAATAAAAGATCAAAATTTTGGTGACTAAAATTGATGAGGTAGTTGAGTTGGTGTTGAGTCACGTAGGGATTTGGTTCTTCCTTGCAAGTAGGTGTTTGCCGAAACCTAGTCAAGTGGGTGATTGATTCTATTGGGGTTGGTGCTCCAAATTGATTTGGTGATCAATAAAATTTTATCTTTTATCTTATAGGATAGTAGTCTATTTATAGGGATCATAGTGGGTTTGGTTCCCCTTGAGGTTTTCCAACTCATATGTGTGTTTTCTTGTGTTACGCTCATGTGAATGGTTTTTATGCATTGTTATATCTTTGTATCGATATGATGGTTCAGGGAATATTAAATTACATGAAAAATAAAGTTTTTAAACATTGATTCACCCCCTAACCCCCCCTACTAAGTGATTATGCTTCCAAAAAAATGATAAAAGTATGCTCTAATAAACAATTAGTGAATATTTGAATCATGATCCATAATTTCATTGTCATCAAATGTAATAGAAGTTATCTAAGCCATATGAGGTATAGTGAATGTAAGTGTGTGAATAATTACATATAATGGGTGTCCATAATAATGGAGGAGGCTATGAATTATGTGCCATTTGCCATTTTTTTATTAGAATGATATTTTAATATATCATTAAACATATTTTGGTTTTGATGGTCACCAAGTTGTGACCCTGAATCCTTTGGAAGATCATCAAAGGTAAGCTAATAATTATTTATAATGTGTTAGATCTTGTGTTTTAAGGTATGCATATATTTTTTAAAATTACCAAATCCTTGATCATAATTACAATATGCAATAATATCATATTATTTTGGTATATGTTCACTCGTATCAACCTCTATAGGAAGAGGGAGAGATAAGAGATGATACTCCACAACCCTCTTAAGTAAAAAAATTAGAGACTCAGGAACTCGTGTAAATTGTATCTTAGGTGCATTAGATAATACAAGATAATCATGTCTTTTTACCACTATATTTAACCATTTTGGTTTCTTCCTTTTTGGGTTATATAGGTTTAACATTATATCTTGGTTTGATATAAAATTTGTTAGTAGATGTAGTTGATGTGTTTGATACATACTTAAGCTTGTCTAATTAAATAAGTTTCATTTAATGACATCAGATAATATGGAATAAGTCATCAAAATATTTAAAAATTTGAAGATAATAGACTCATATAATAGTGCAAGAATTTTTTTCTTAAATATGTCTTAAATATCTTTATTTTCCATTGGTTTTGTCATTTTTTCCAACAATATTTTTACCTTAAAACATATTCATTATTAGTTTCATTGGTTTCTTATTTGATTTTATAAATTTTTGTAGGTATCATATTTTTAGTGATGTTGATAAATAAATGTGCTATAAACTAACCCATTAGATGTTTGAATTATTTCACTAAACAAATTATTAAATATAGAACCATATTAAATCATGGTCCTTTAATCTCATTATAAATAATTTGGTCAAAATTTCATCACTTGAAGCGTAATCAAGGATTGTTGCATAGAAATATTGAAGATGATATTCAATATCACCCTTTCCATAATAAAATGTGAATTTGGGTGTAACAAAACTCGTTTTAAAAGGGTGCCAAGATATATTAGGTATTATAGGATTATTTAATACATCTTGTGAACAAATATATTGAGTTGATTTAAAATCATTTTTTTCAATGTTGGTAACCTTAATCTCCAAATCTTGAATAACTTGAAGAATATTTTGCGTAGTATACCAATTGTCACCAAATATTTCACCCTAAAAGAGGGTGTTCAATCCTCTTATAAATTTTGGAAACATGGGGACACTTCCAAGTATGTGGGTGTACCTATAGTGGAAGTGAGCCTTTAAGTTTAAGGGCTAGCTCCCTAAATATGTCTTAAAGTACTTTCACCTATGATAACTATTTGCTTTTAGGGGAAAAGGGATATATGTTACATGAAATAAACCTATTATAAAAGGGTGATGCACCAATATTTTTCCACATGACCATTGTACTTATTTCATAAAATACAATGCCTACAACACTAGCCTAAGAGTCCTAAAATGCACTAGAATTATTGTTTCAATATAAAGGTGAGGTGCATGAAGACTACCCAAGGTAAGTGAAACCATAGATCAGTTAAAAATACTAAATTAAATTATATACTTAATATCAATTCATACACTTAAATACACGCCATATGACCTGCTAGGCTAAAATCACTTGCATCAAACATGGAAGGATTGAGAGAAAATAAGGATAGATGGATATCACTTGACAATTCACTATATATATATCTTCACACACTTTGATAAGATGATATATGAACTCAATATAGATTACATTTATTATTCTAATTCAAATTACAATGTCAAAACCAATAGGGATTTACCATACATGGTGTGGTATACCTTGACAATGGACAAAATGGTAGCTACTTGTAGAATTGGAGAAGGAAGGAAGAAAAAATAAGTCCAAAGGTCACTATGCCACATGTCTAGGCACAAAATCTAGTTACATTATAGGAGAATCAAGTGAGAAATAGACAATGTATAGTTTGATAAGACAAATGGTCCTCCAAATCATGAAACCTTATGAAATGTGGCATAAGACTCTACTTGTTTCTTCAAGAAATTATTTTCATCATGGATCATCTCTCAAGAATTTGAAACTAAATTAGGAGAGTTGACACATATGTACTATTTAAAAGTGGTTGAAACATGATATTATAATCATAATATGTTTTCATAACTACTAGTTATCTTCTACACACATGTATTTATCATCTGTAATCATTCATTTGTCTCATAAACTTTATTATTCACATTTGGTAATCATTGTTCATCTTGGATTTTAATTAATATTTAATGTTGATGTATGAGTCTTGATTTTATATAGAATCCTTTTATCGAACATGGCTTCCTATGTTGCATCCCCTTTCCACATTTCTCATTCCATTTTAAAATATGCATGTCATCATTTAGACACGTAGCCTCATCTTGTCCATCTAGAATCTAGTCAAATTTGCTCTGTTGATCTTCTCTAGAGTCTCTTTATATTTGAATTTTGATGTATAAAATTGATATATGACACAAGAATCTGAGATTATGAAATTTGGTATCGTTACATGTTTTTTATAGATCCTATTGTCACCCCATTTCTTTAACTTTCTCATGCCACTTGGTAGTCTCACATTCAATTTGGGATCCTTGACCTTTGACTCAATGTGCACTATTAATCTTAGTTTATTAGTTAAATTCATGAAATTAATATACATAGAATTTACCATGGTTATGAAACTTGGCAATTGTACATTAGTCTTCAATATTGATTGACTTGTTGACTTCTCACTTGTCATTAATCTATTTTTACATGAAGGATCATGCACCATCAATCTGTTTGGACCCACGAGCTTTAGCAGTCACCATGCACTATTAGATATTTGTATGGTCACCCAAGATATTTCCACTTTTTATTCATGCATTCATCCTTGGAATATTTGAATTCAAATGGCTATTTATCACAACTTTATCATGATGTCCCTATGCACGTCTATCTTTGTTAATTCAACTTTAAATGCTTATATATTGAGATAGAAAGCTCAACAAGACACATAATTTGCAAAGGATGATATTGGAAAAAAAAAACATGTCCATGTAGTATTTTTGGCTTGAAATATTTTCTAATCACACTTGTAAAATGTATAACCAGACTGCCCTATTCATTCCTATATGACATGCCATGATGTTTTGACCCCCTAAATGACTCCAAATGACATAAAACTAAAATAAATCATGACCAAGGTTATAATTAAATTAAATTATATAAAATTTACCAAAACACACCCTATGACACTATGTTTTACCCCCTTATTAGGTCTTGACTATAGGGGTTGACCCATTTTGACTTATGGTCAAAATGGTCAACATTCTTGATGATTTCCCAAGGGTGGTATGCTTGTTATTCCATGACCAATTGCATAATTATATCCATTTGGATATTTTTTCACATTTACAAATGTTTGAAACATAAATTAACATAAGGTAAAGGCACACAAAATGAGACAAACTCAAAAGAAACACACATGTGTTTAACTAGAACACTTAGGGAACATAACATAAATGAAAGAAAAGACACACACCTATTATATTACTTAAAATACCTAATATTAAGGTGAAAAATCTGAACATACCTCAAATAAGGTCAAAATTGGTTCCCCTTATCATCTTTATCACTCCATGAAGGTAACCTAGCATGAGGAGCATGCTCATCACCACTCACTTGCATTTGTAGGTGATCAACAAGCCTACCACCTTTAAATCTTCTTAGGTATTAAATTGAACTATTTGGGACATTTGTGAATTATTTATATCTAAGAGCCTTGGTTGTAACTTCAATCCTATTTATCATTGCCATATCTAATATACATTCCTCATATTATATAATAAGAATGATGACAATTGCCTCAATGTTTCTATTTTATTACACATGATATACTCAATTATTTGGAGTATAAAGTTATTATTATTTATGATCTGAACCCTTTTAACATGTCTCAATACTAGATGGATCTCATAACTATCCTTTAGGCACAACAAATTTTATCTTGACCTCACTAGGTCCTTTTAGGACTGTAGGCTTTTAAATAGCAGATTGATGTCCATCTTCCTTAATAACATGCCATTTAATTTAGTACTCTATAGAACACTTGAGATCATTCTAATTATTTTCATCAATAAACACATCATACATAAATTTCTTTGGAGAAGAAGGAATATTACCAATCTTATGAAATTCTTGACATATGGCCTCAAATCTAAGCCATAAGTCATCATCTTCTTCTTCATGAGAGTCATCATCCATAGCATATTCATCACTATAAAGAATTAAAACATCATTATTCCCACTATCATTCTCAATTATATTCATCAAACTATGATCATCATACTCATGAATCATGTAATTTCACTCAACAATATGAGAATGTTTTACACTTACCTTAGCTTCTTCAAATAACTCCTTATGCAGGATGTAATTCCCAAGATCAGTTTGCTCAAATTATGCATAAGTATTATGTCCATATGAATCTACACCATATTCATCCAAAAATATATCAAAAATTCCCTTAATTTTAGAATCACCATCATCCACATTATATTCCTCCTTCTCATGAACAACACAATTCAAGTTAGAATTGGTTTCAATGTAAGGTTCAATGTGAAACCTTGTAAGAGGTTGATTTAAAATGGTAAATCTGGTCCCATACCTTATCCTAAATTATAAAAAGGACCAATAATATGAGATATAACCACCAATAATGTTTTTAAAGTCTATTGACATGTAAATTACAAAGTGAGCTGGGAGGTTAACAATACCTATATCTTGAAGGATAGGAAAGCTAGGACAATCATATAAGAAAACATTCAAGTTTTTTATTAGCCCTATGGTATTAATAGATGTATCATATATATAGAGCACTCATTTTTTATGAGGCATATATTATAGGCCCAACTTATTAGCTACAACTTTGGGTATGACTAAGGTAGAGGCTTCACAATCAACTATGTAATTGTGAACCAATTTATCACACACTAAAGAGTGAGGTAAAATGGTGGAGGTTTATCAATCCTAGATAGAGGTTACATAATAAACTATGAAATTATGAACCAATTTATTAGCCACTATTTTAGAGAATTAGTGCTCACCTTTTATTGAGTCTTTAGAGGTAAAGAATTACTTGGAACTTAAGAAATAGAGGCACCTTGAACAAACCTTACCACATTTTAACTTAATAGTGGTGTACGAGCTTTTAGAATTATCACACTTTTATCCATGCCTTGTTTCCTTTAAAGAGTATTATATGATCCTGTGGTCATGCTAGTGCCACCTCCTAGATCCTTCCTCTTAGTTTTAGTATTTTCTATAATAGAGGCTCCTTGATTGAGTACAAAAGTGTATTTCATTAAGAAGTTGGTGAATATTTCTCCTTGAGGTTGCCAAAACTCATTAAATTGCATCATCACTTCATCTTTAGCTAATAATAAGGGAGTAACTACTCCTTTATAAACAAGAGATTTCTATTTATACTCATTAGCATCCATAAATTGGTCTTGCTACCAATTTTATCCATGTACCAAGTTACTATGCACATGTATCATCTCTCTTGCATTGGTGGTGGAGTTAGGATTGCACACATTGGTAGGTCTTTTAGAGTTAGGCTGCCATTGACCTCTTCCTCTTCCTATTATAAATTATTGACCATAGTGTTCATGATAGGGGTAAGGATTTTTATAGGCACTTAGTTGTATTTTAGCTTACTTAATCTAGGCACTTAGCATTTGAATTTCTGCATCTTTATCCATGACATTATCTTCCTTCTTAAGAGAAACTCTAGGCTTGGTGTTAGCATTAGGAATTTGGGCCACATATGAATTATTAGCATAATTATGAGACAATGGAAGCATATAAACCTTTGTATGTAACTTTCCATCTTGGATGAGACCATTCTCATCTTTGATATCAACTTCATATGCTTCGGGAAGAGTGGAAACACCATGGATTGAATCATGATAAAAATTTCAATACCAATGGCTCTAAAGTAAGTAGGGAAGACAAAAATATAATGTATCCTCATGAGAGGAGGTAATCTATACCAAGTCTTTTTAAACCTCTCATTGAATTCATGCATTATTTCTTTGGATATTTTTTTATCACATTGAGTTTATGTATGAGAGAGGCATGGTCACTTTTATTTCCAAATCTTGAAGTCAACAACACTCCAAACTCATCCCATGATGTGATGCATCCACCTTATAGACTCATATACCAATAAAGATCCTTCACTTTAAGGTACATGGTAAGGAGTATAATGGAAATGTTCTCTTGAGTGATGTTATGAAAGATACAAAAGTTGGAGATATCCATAATATGTTCACTAGGTGTAACATGACTCTCACTATTAAATAGGGGAACACCTTTTGTAGTATTAGGAGGGATAAAATCATATTATTGAAGGTGAATTGGAATTTTAATATTGAAGGTAGGGAAACCATGAGGTCTAACTATGTCTTCTTTAAGATATTGAATTTATTGAACTTATTCACTCTCTTGGCTTCCTTGGCTAGTAAAATCCTCTTTGTCCTCAAAGGGTAGATTAAGATGAAGATATTGAACGTCAAGAGGAAGTTCAAGTTGAATATGTGGATTAATGGGGTTGAAAACTCTACTACATGATGACCTAGTGAGAACCATGAATTATAAGACCAAGTTTATGATTAAAAAATGGTCTTGAACTAGATTTACCTTGATGGAGTTGCCAAATGATAAGTAGCACACCAATTTTTAGCTGATGTTAGCAAGGCCAACATTCACCTTGATAAGTTGTCTTAAAGATAATGTGTCTTATCAGTCATGCCAAAATTATTGTCATAAAATATTACACCCTATAAAAGAGTGTTTAAGCCTCTTCTAAATTTGGGAAACATGGGAACACTTCTAGGTATGTAGGTGTACCTATAGTGGAAGTGAGCCTCTAGATTTAAGTGCTAGCTCCTTGAATATGTCTTGAAGTACTTTCACCTATGATAAATATTTGCTTATGGGGGAAAAGGGATAGAAATTTTGTGAAATAAACCTATTGTAAAAGGGTGATACACCAAGATGTTTTCCATATAACCATTGCACTTCTTTCACAAAAGATAATTCCTACAACACTAGCCTAAGATTCCTAAAATGCATTAACATTAGTGTTTCAATATGAAGGTGAGGTGAATGAATAATACCAAAGGTAAGTGAAACCATAGATCATTTATAGGTAATAAAGCTTATTTTACACTTAATATATATTCATACACTTAAATACAATTTATATGATCTGTTAGGCTAAAATCACTTGCATTAAACATGGAAGGATTGAGAGAAAGCAAGGATATATGGATATCACTTGACATTTCACTATACATCTCTTCACACACTTAAAAAAGATGAGATATGAATTCAAAATAGATTTCATTTATTGTTATAAGGTAAATTATAATGTCAAAACCAATAGGGATTTTCCATATATGGTGTGGGATATCTTTATAAAGGCCAATATGACATCTACTTGTAGAATTGGAGAAGGAAGGGAGAAAAAATCAGACCAAAGGTCATTATTCCACATGTCAAGGCATAAAAACAAGTTAAATTTTAGGAGAATGGATTGAGAAATAGACCATGCACATTATAATAGGATAAATGGTCCTCTAAAGCATGAAATTTTATGAAATGTGACATAGGGCTCTCCTTACCTATTCAAGAAACTATTTTCATCATGGATCATCTCTTGAGAATTTGAAACTAAATTAGGAGAATTGACGCATATGTAATATTTTAGGGTGGTTGAAACATTCTATGATAGTCATAATATGTTCTCCTAACTTCTATCTATCTTATAGACACCTATATTTACCATTTTTAGTCATTCATTTGTCTTTTAGACTTCATTATTCACATTTGGCAGTCACTATTTATATTGTATTTTGAATTATCTTTAATAGTGGTGTATGAGTTTAAGGTTCTTAATTTTATATAGAATCATTTGATCCTACATGACTATCTATTTTGTATTCCCATTCCACATTGTTAATTCCATTTTGAAATATGTTTGTCGTCATTTAGACATGTAGCCTTATTTTATCCATCTAGAATCCAGTCAAATCTCCTTTATCAAACTCCTCTAGAGTCTATTCAATTTAAATTTTGATGTTAATCATTGATATATGACCCAAGAATTAAATATTATGACATTTTGTAGTATTGTGTGCTTTCTATGGATCTTATTGTCAGCCCATTTTTTTATGCTCTCATGCCACTTAGGAGTCTCATGTTCGATCTGGACTCCTTAACCTTTGAATTAACATGCACCATTGATCTTAGTTACTTAGTTAAATGTGTTCCATTGATTTACCTAGTAGTTACTATGGTCTTGACACTTATAACTATACATTTATCTTTGAGATTCATTAACTTGTTGACTTCTTGCTTGTTGTTGATCTACTTGGACCCATTAGATTTATCAGTCACTGTGCACCATTAGATATTTATAGGGACACCTAAGATATTGCCACTTGTTAATTGTACATTAATCCTTGGAACATTTGAATTCAAATGGTTATTTTTCACAACTTTAACTTGATTTCCCCATGTACATCTATCTCTATTATTTAAACTTTAAATGCTTATCTCTTGAGATAGCAAGCTCATAAAAACACAAAATTTATACAAGATGATATTCACACCAAAATCATCATGTCTATGTAGTCTTTTTGGCCTGAAGGCTTTCTAATCACACTTTTAAGATATACAGCTAGACTACCCTATTTATTCCTGTGTGACATGTTACGATAGTCTAACCCCCCAAATGACTCCAAATGACATAAGACTAAACTAGATCATGACTAAGGTTAGAATGGAATTAAATGACATCAAATAGACCACAACACACCCAATGACACTATGTCATACCTCCATATCAGGTCTTGACTATAGGGGGTTGACCCATTTTGACTTGTGGTCAAAATGGTTAACAAGACCCTTTATGATTTAGATTTGGTATTTGAGAAGCCACCAAAGGGGATGAAAACACCACTTGTGTTGATGTAGGCATTGAAATAGGTATTTTAGTTAAGTATTAATTTTTACCATGGAGGATGTAGAAATAGTTTTTTAATCTTTTAGGAACAATAATTTGAAAATATATCTCATGCCCCCACTAGATATATTATGAAATGTTTTACTTGAGGGAAGGGATATTGGAATAAATATGTGATAGGCATATATAGTATCTCTAATATTTATATCAATAGACATAATTTTTTGTTAAATAAAACCTTTTTCTATTTTATTTTCCAATATAGTATGAAGGATATTGTGGAGATATTCAATAATTTCATGAATGCATTCTCAAAATAATGCAATAGATTTAACTTTCTCTTGATTTACTTATTCATACTCATTATTTTCATTTGTTTAATTATCCTCATGATCATATTCATCTTATATAATATGTTTTTCACTAATTTTCTCATTTTCACTATTTACACTCTCATTATTATTAGAATTTGACATGGTATCATCTTGAGACATTTTAGGTTATCCAATGGGTAACAAAATATGTTCAATATGAACACAACCTAATCTAGGACTAAACCTAGGTTTCATACAAATGATATAACAAATATGAATAAATAAAAGATCATAAATCTTAGAAAGCTAAAAACCCTAAATCAAGATAGGGTTTTCATGAGAGGACTTAGAAGTTGAGTTCACCAAATGTTTAACCTTTTTTATTATTTTTACATAGATAATTGTTAAGGGGTTAAAATAGCCTAATAAAGTGGATTAATAAAAATATTCTAAATTATGGAAATTAAATTAATTTAGATAACATAGTACACTAAATTTGTAAAATTATAAAATATATAAAGTATAATTTTGATTAATATTATGATAGTTGAAACATAAAGAAGAGGCAATATTTAGCTTGTTTTGAAATGTGCAAGTAGGTCTAAGATATATAAATGTAGGAAAGTGCAAGCTAATACATAGGATCCTATCATCATATTTTAGAAATATTATTTTGGAAGCCTATACACTACCATCAAGTTAGGGACATTTTTGGGTTCAACATGACCCACTTTAAATACTTTCATACGAGGACCCTCTTTTTCTCAGGAGTCTAATCTTCTTCATTTTGAGGAATTTGGTGGCTTGTTTGGCTAAAGTCTTGTGTTAGTTTGATTTTTAAATTATCTTAAGCTCTAAGATTCTAGTATTATCTTGTTTCAATATAATTTTCTTGGCTCAACCTTAAAATATCATGTTTTAAGTTGTTGAATGTAAACCTTGGCCGATGGAGTAATGATGTTAAAAAATTGGATAGTATTTAATTTGAAAAATATTACATTATTCATACCATTAGACCTAACTAATAAATAAATTTGAGTTTTGAGCCCAAGTTAGGTATTGGTAATTATGTATTTTGGTTGATTGAATAATCTCTTATAGTTCCCCATTATAAATACTTATTCAATTTTGAACTCTATGATTCAATGTAGTCAGTTAGGTCCTTAATATCTATAGTAGATTTTATTTTAATTGATAACCAACTATATGAAATCAAGATCAAACTATGCAAATAATTTTATTATTAAATTTAAAATAACTCTATATTTTTTGCTTTTTTGGAATAACCTTGGAATAATATTTTATCTAGGTGTTTCAAGTTTTTTTGTGTAGGCAGATGGATTTTAGGCCTTCAAATTTAGTCATCAATCCTGACTGATCTAAATACTTAGTCATTTTATTTAAAATCATTGAGATCATAGGATACTGAGATCAAGCCACATGACACCATCTTAAGGACCTAAGGAATCAAGAGGAAAAATCATCATGCAAAGGGCCACAAGAATCTGAGTTGTTGATATGATGCCCTGTGGCATCATCCTAATGAACTAGCAACTTGGTATCCAAGGTTTTTATTGAGGCCCACCAAGATTTTCAAGTTAATAGGATTGTGCCATGTGGTATCATCTGACTAATTTTTAATCATGAAGAAATTTGTATGGTTTCAAGATTCCATGTTAGTGGGATTACACCACATGGCATCATCTTACTACTCTACAGTCTTGGGGTTGTCTATGTAATTATAGGATTTAGGTTTAGCATGATGATACCACATGGCATCATCTTACTACTTCATAGTCCTATGGTAATATATGCATTTTTAAACTTTTGGGTTGGAAGGATTGCATCATGTGACATATTTATTATATCTTGGGGCTAATAGAATAAGGAAAAAAGAGTGTGGGAAGACAAAAATATTTTTAGGTGGAAAAATAAAGCCTGAAGAAGACTAGGAATGGAGAGTATAGCTGAGAATTGGTCTATGTGGATGAAGAATATGTATGGGATACTACATATGAGTGTCATGTGGCAAAGATATTCCAAAGACATAAAGCAAAGGTATATCCAAACCATGTCAACCAATAGAGTCATCATAAAAGGGACATGCCTAAATTTGGTAACCCATCAAAATGTTAGATTGGCTTGAATTGAGGAAAATAACATGATGATGAATTAGGCTAGATTTTAAGGAGTTTAACTAGATAAGGGAGATACATGGAGTGAGATGATGACTTCTTGACCTAAATATTCTCCCAGGTAGTCTAAATAGAAGATTTAATTTAAAATATTCAGTCCAAAGGAAGAAGTAGGGGATCATTTCAATTAAATAATTGTCATAACCATGAATAAAATACAAATAGAATTTGACCTCGTGTGAGAGTGGAGGGAATATTCTAACTAGGTGTAGTTATAATGGCCTAGAATGGTCATTAAAGCCAAAAGGATAGGAACCTTGTGTTGATTTGGTTGAGTTCCATTCCCCATATATATAAGGTAACATGTATTATTTTTTTAATAAAGGGTATGTTTTATGTACCAAAACTCTATATAAATTACGATAGGCTCTTTCCTCTATTTTTTCTCATGTTGTTTTAGCTTGTGATTGTTTGCTTGGATGACATAACTAAATGATTTTGTAATGACACTAAATTAGATACTAGGCTCATTTGAAATTCATGTTTTTCTTTAGTAATGTCTTTCATTTATTGATGAAACAAAATTAATTATTCTAAGAAGAGATTAAAATTCTTGTTTACTAATTAATATATAGTTAGATTATTCAATAGCTAGTCTAATCAGTTCTAAATTTTTATTATGTTTAAATTAAAGTTGTGTCAATTTATTATGTGCAATAACTATAGGCCTTTCATATGATTTTAATTAATATAAGTTTAGATTAATATGTTCATCTAATTCCTCATAATCATACCCATTGAGTTGTTTTAGTTTATGTGATATTTAAACTTCATACATAAAGGTATAATTGTGATGAGGCATGCTTTTAAATTTTAACATTAACAATCTTGTTTCAGTCAACAAACCACTCACTTTCATACCCTACTCTTTCAACCTTTTTTATATTTTTTTTGTGATGAATATTTTTTCCATTATGGTATAGTATGATATTGATGTAAATGAGGAATAAAAAGACTTAAGAAAACATTAGCAACAAGTCTCAGTTAACACATAGTTTATTGATTTTTTTCTAGCTAATTGCCTTTTCTCACCCAACTAAATGATTGCATTTTTTTTTGGCCCTTGTATTTAACTATTTGAATCCTAAAAATGATGGGGCATTGAGTCCCATGTGTTTTTATCTCTCTTTGTCCCATTATATAAGTTACACCTAATAATTATTTCTAATGTGGGTTACAAATTAAGACCAATAGAAACTAGCACTAGAAGGAGGGATTGAACCTCTAAATTACTTATTGGAATTTATATTGACACCCTCTACTTATAATTCTCAAAAAAAAGTTTAAGTTAACCAATATAAATTGGTGATTGGAGGAAGGCTTGAATTTTTTTTAATCTAGTTTGAAATTCTATATACATTGTGTTAAATTGATTTATCTATTATGAGCTTTCATAGTATCTATATTTCATGTTTTATTAGTTTTATATTATTACTCTTAATATATATAACTCATATTTTATAAATTAAACAATTTAGAGCCTATTAAGTGAATCACTAGATCCCAAGTAATTAGAGGTAGATTGATTATATCACCATTGAAAATATTTAGGAGAGCATGAAATAATATAGGGAAAGTAAGATCATTATCCACCCCTACCATTTAATTCTATTAATATAATATAAAAAAACTCATACGCATTTTTGTCTCCATGTCTTGGTTAGTAGGGTCTACAATAAATGTTCATGGAGATGTGCATGATTTGACTAGGAACCCTAAGAGGTACCTTCCAAGGTTCACCAAAATTAATGGGAGGAATATGAATTAACATTTCACATCCTACATATCTTCCCTCAAGTTACTCAATGTTGATCATGAAGAAGTAGCATGCAAGATATTCCCTTTCACCTCATTTGATGAAACTTATGATTCGTTCCTTTACTTGCCTAAGTATTCAATTAGGAGTTTGAATCAATTGAGTATCATGTTCTTGGCCTAGTTTAATCTAGTGTTTTATATCAGCAATTTACTTTCATGAAAAGGGAGCCTAATGAACCTATATGTAATTTTAATTCCCACTTTCAAATATATGTATAGTAGGGTGATAACTCTGTATAGACTAGATGATTAGTTAACATTGGAAACATTTAAGAATGCCTTTGACCCATGGATAGCTGTGCTATTTATGAGGGATAAAATTATCACATATTTACCCCTCCCTTATGTAGAGGCAATAAAAGTGGGTAGGCATCTCAATCTATAAGGAATATATTGGCCCATATCCTTAACATCCTCCCAAACAGTCTAAAATTGAATCTAATACCATATGTAAATTAGAATATACCAATGCTACAACCTCTCCCAATCATAAATCAACTCCCTCTACTCCATGCCTCTCCAAATTATAATTTGGGATTTGAAAATTTTACTATTAATGAGGCTATTCCATGAGATTATAACCAATATATAGTCTTAGTTATGATTAATAACATGTAGACTTCCAATCAAGAATTAACTAAGCATGGGTTAGATGTAATTCAAATGATGGTCCAAAGGTTGAGAAACCATTTACTTAATTTACAAAAATAAGTTGGTAGTTCAATAGGTGAAAATTATACCCCAAATTTTGATTATCAATGTAATTATAGACCCAATAATAGGTAATGCATGAAATTTGAGTATCTATCTAATAGAATGATTGAAATCAACATCATGAAGATTATCCTACCTAGACAGTGTCATGTGCATAACACATCCTATCATGGGTATCTTGAATTATTTGAGTCTTTTAATGCCTTCATCATCTTGTAGAAGGAGATTGATGAATATTAGATTTTTCCAAATAACTAGAATATCGAAGGCCACCCTAATTTTCCTAGTTTATCCAAATCACATGATACAACTATGGTTTTTGAGACCCTATACTTTCTTAGTGAAGGTTAAAATAAACCTAAGTAAAATACAAATGAAATTCAATTTTTTAAATAGTAATAGATAGGGATTTACACCCTTAGGAGTAAGACACATCAGCCTTTGATGACCTCAACACCACCCAATAACATTGTTATGCCTCATGATCCAAAAGTTAGAAATGATCCACCTCCACCAAAATTAGGTGGCAATTAACCCGCCACTAATAAGATAAACTAAGACACAGGGGAAGATATGAAAAATATAAAGGTCAATATAACCCTCCATGAATTGGCACAAATTATTTAATAAATGGATTTACTCCTTAAGTCCCTTAAATATAAAAGAACTCAACCCAAAAATAAGGATAGAACTAATACCAATGTTGTGATACACAAGGCCAAAACTGAGGTTCCAACCTTATTAATTACAATCCAAATTTTTATAAATGATTTACATAATTTATTATTGATTCAAGTGCTTCAATCAATTTCATCCTATAGGGATTTGTAAGAAACTAGGACTGGTCCTTGTAAATTTAGATAAGGTAGTGGTTTAGTTAGATAAGTGTAAAGTTAAAGTCATAGTATAATTTTTACATATTCATATAAAATTTCCATATTATTCATAAGGAATACACATATATAGTTCTAAATTACTAAAGGAGTATCCAAAAATCCTAATTTTCCAAGTTAAAAGATAAGTCACTGTTGTAATTATTTTGTACATATTATATGATTGACACATAAGCCAATATGTATGGGATAACTACACCTTTCTAAGCACCTCTTCATAGTATTGGTTATGTAGGAAGATCCCTCTATCAATGGGATCTTTAGGGTCAGATAAACATTATGTGCCCACTAATCCATTTCCCCCAAGGTCACTATGAAGATGGAAAGCTAGGGTTTTTTAATTTCACAAAGAGTGATTATCCATGACATAAATCTAAATGCACCAAAGTGAAGGTGAAGTAAATACTAGAAGCATCTAGGTGGTTACATCCTATTTTAGTTGATATTATATTCAAGACACTAACATCAAATCTACATAGTAGCATCAACACAACTATCCCAGGATGACATTACTATTTAACCATAATTTAGATGTGGATCCTCTTGGGTAGATAGGGTTAAGAATATAGAAATTATAGGGCACAATGTTGAATATTAGATTTAAATTAGGCCAATTAAATGCCAAACTCAGATGTACTATATATTTATTTTACTAAACTAAGATAAGTTATTAATGAAAAGTATAACTATGTTAAACATAGAAATGAAAAGGAAATGATGTACTTATCTTGTTTTGATGCTAATGTAGATCTAAATATAGAATAGGTTGAAAACAAAGAGGAAGATAGTTCTAGAATGATTTTTAGACTTTATATTGTACCTCTAGCTTCAAGGATAGTTGCATTGCTCTAGTATGGTTGCATTAATGATAGTGTCATGGATATAATATCTATATAAATAATGTTTTACCACCTATATGCTTCTAGGTTTGGATTTACCTTCACTCTAGTGCATTAAAATCCAGGTCATGGACTATCACTCCTTTTGAAATTAAAAAACTCTAGATTTTCATATTTAATGCGACCTTGGGGAAAAATTGGGTTAATGGGCATAAAGTGTCTAGATAACCCATAATTATCTTAGTATCAAAGGGAATTTCCTACATATACAATAATCCATAAGAGGGTCTAAGGCTCATGTAGTTCTCTGATACATGTTGGATTATGTGTGAATCATGAAATGTGTGTAAATAAAGTATAACAATAACCTAGCTTGTAACTTGGAAAATAATACCTTATGCTTATTCCTTTAGTAATTCATATTTGTAGATGTGATTTACCTATGATTGGTGTGGAAATAAATAATCTTAAATCAATTGAATGCTTGATATAATGCTTTTGATAAGTGCCGTGGTCTCTTGGTCTGATTGCTAGGTGAAGAATGAATGAGGATAGATATTATATTTATATGAATCCTATCAGGAGATAACACACATTAAATAACTTAAGCTAACCATTAGAATACATTTTATTTTCAAATTGGATGAATTTAAATCACTAGAAACTTGATTTAGGGTAGGATAGTATCATCAATGCTACTATATGATAGGATTTATGCTTCATCGATATAAGACTAGTCAAATTAAAAGATAGGTAAAAGGGCACAAGATAGAGTAAATGTGAGGCTTTCAAAATCAAGGCATGTGTAAGACTAGTGGAAACATCTATGGTCTAAGTTTTTCAAGTGTAGAAGGTTGAGGTGATACATAATAAAAAAAATCATCTAAATAAGTACCTAGGTGTCTATACACACCTTGTCTTTACTTGATTTGAATTTGAGTGATTTGATAATGATTGACCTTTGACCAAGAGCATGTTATAGTGTAAAATTAGTTTATATAATATGGGTTAAAAGTTCTTGAAATATATTGAAATTTAAATAGCAAGGTTTAGGAGTACGCATGTGTGTTGATATACCTACCTTGCCTATTGGAAAATTGTTTCACAAAATATGTATGCTTATAAGGCTCTAAAACTAAGATTAGGATAATATGGCTAAATATTTTAAGTGCATATATCCAAGGAGATAGTGATATTTTAAGGCACATGCCCACAACTTTGGAGAAAAATTGAGTTGCCACATGACAATTGAGATTAACTCAACTGCACAATCTAATAATAATTATAACTTGGAAATATTGAGTGATTTAATCACTCAAATATACTAGAAAGGTAGACTAAATACTATAGTAGATTAGTTTGATAAAGTCCATAAAAGTCTATGAGGTATCAATATGTGCAATGTATTTGGAATCTAAAATTGATTTGTATTATTAAATATGACACACATGTTGCATATAATATATACCTTAGATATGTCTCATGTTGAAACTATGTATGACAATGGTACATACCGACTCTTAAATTCACCATGTACCTTGAAATCTTTTGCATAGAAGCACACATGGAAAGATGTGAGCATAAAAGGGAGATTATCATTTGGTCCAACTTAGTGACCAAGATCATGATTTTATTGAACCTACAATGAAAATTAAGGTATACACTGAAGATTTTGAGTTTTGTGAATAGATATAAGTGCATCTAGTCATGTGTAAAAACATGAATGCAAAAGGTTTCACTTGAGAAAAATAAAATTTCATAGCATTGGGTTTCTAAGGAGTTAGTACTCATTACATATTTACACATCAACTAAGTATCAATGTGTACCTATGCACACCCATTAATTCATACCCTACACAAATATTCTCATATCCTCACACAAAGTGAAAGACTATTGGTGCACAAGAAAAACACACAAGGTTCTTTAACTTTAGGCATTAGCAAGAGAAAAGTGCACAAAGAAAAAATTCTAACTATAAGTGCACACTTAAGATATTTATTATTCTTACATGTTCCTATCTAGGGGACTCCTCATGTCTAAATAACAAATTTTCATTCCTAATCATAAAGATCCACACTTGCACTCTTGTGATTTATAAGTATTGATCTATGTTTCATGCCACTTCCTTCCCAAGCCAATGTAAGCTTGTAGATGAAAGGCATGTGCTCCCCTTCCATGTATACTCTCCATGCATATATTTTCACAAAACTCAACAAAGTCTAAATCACACATGGATTAGTGTGTATATGATCCCCTAGAGATATAAGAACATAACTCCACTACATGCACAAAGATGACATGAAAAAATCTAAGGAATTCCCACATAGCTTCCACATCAATAAATGATATTCAAGTGGATTAAGAGGGGTTGATCATAAGAAAAGGTGGAAGTTAGGCCTAATTGGATGTCAAATGAGACTGAGTTAGAATAGAATTAAATGAAAAAGGGATGGGTAGGTTAGAAATACATGTGAACATGCATCTTATGACCATAACAATTTAATTTGGTCTTTAATAAAACATAGATCAACTGAAGATCCAAGAATTACCTTCCAACTAATTATATGGCAATATTTTTAGACCAAATTTTATGAGCATGGTTCCCAATAGCTATTTCATGGGAGTTTGGCCCTCTTTATTAACATGGAGTTCTAAGTGCCAACATTCTAATTCAATTTTCCTAACTACCATCTAAAGTGATGAATTACTTATGTAGGATATTTCCTAACTCTATTTAAACATTGATATTTATTGTAAATGTTTCCATCTCCTTGGTATAACAAATATCTACGCATTCAAGTTTTTAATACTGGATTAGGCCTTAAGATTAATAAGAATTAAACTACCTTTCTTCATGATATGTGTTATGTGTGTACTAATAGTTTTTTATCTTTGTTTTTGGATGTTCATCCCTTACTATTGTCCTCCCTTCACACATCTACATGTAATTAAGATCCTTTTTAGGTCACACACTATATATAAATGGGTCTACATAAGAATTATTTATGGACTATTTGTCATCCCTCCTAATGTTTCATTATGCTCCCATACCTCCATGTGAAATTATTTTGTAGTGGGTGGTTGGTTTGAAGACTATGTGCATTTAATTCCTTAGATTTATTTTTCCATCAAGTGGGTAATGTGCCTATACTATTATATATAGAACTTGACAACTCCAAATATCTTTGGTTTTCAAAGATCATTTCTTTACCTATGTGCCAAGACAAAAAATATCATCTTTAAGAGGTACTTATTTTAATTTTATTGAGTTACTCATACCTTCTATAATAATAATATTTAAAGCGTCATTATCCCTTGTTAGGAGATCTAGTGATTCAAGACAATATTCCCATTTAACTCAGTCTACCCCCTCCCATTTGGAAGAGCATAACTTGATTTATTGGAAATAACTTTAATACCCCTATAGAACACATAAAATACATTTCATATATTTTATCCATCTACAATGTAACCAAAGATAACATTGCAATTTGATTCCTTACCTCTTTTTTGAAAGGAAGAGTGATCCATTGGTACCTATGTTTGTAGCCTAATAGTATTTAAAATTGGGATTAGTTGGATGTGAGATTACAGTTCAAGGAGAAGAGTGACCACCTATCGTTAATGGAGCAAATTACTACCATTAAAATATCTTCACATGATCAAATGGTTGATTTCAACTTTAGATTATAGAATACTTGAGATCAAGTTATACATTTGGTAAAACCTTATCCTGATACTATGTTTTTATATATTTTTAAAGAGCATTGAATGGTTATGTGGGCATTATTATTTAATCTATTGTATGCATGGTATTACCTAATGAATATGAGGTTGTTATGCACATAGAAAATTATTTGATACAAGTAGGGAAAATTATGCCCAAACCCCCTATGCCTTTGTTTCCTAATATTCCATCTATAATTCAACTTAATTTTCTCTCTTTTCCAACTCTAACACCTATTTTTATTATAACTATCCCATCGATACCATCGCTTGCACATTTAAACATGAAGTTAAATCATTATTATAGAGCTTTGTAAATGAGATAGTAGCACTAAAAAGGTATATAGTACAACACTCTAGGCATTATAAATCCTTTGGATATCCATATAAATGTGGCACACAAGGTAAAAAACAACTCCCATATAATAGACCATCCTATTCACAAAATTCTAACACCACTAGCACTTCTAGAGCCCTCATGCCTTTGTAAAACAATATGACACATGACTACGAATGGTGATTTCAATGAGATCAGTCATGTAATTAAGCCACATGTTTGAATGGAGTATTTAATCAAGTGCATATGATGAAAAATATGTCACCACCTTAAGGACATATGAGTATTTCAATTGTACAAGGGGAGGAATTATAAAAATGAGCATAGGAGAAAGGTGAGTATACTCTCATGAATTGGAAAGAGGATGAATTCAATTATGTGAATAAAAATGAAATGAAAAGTGTAGGAAGAAACCCAATTAATTTTAACACAAGATTTATAAAGAGAGAAATTGAGGGAAAGTTATCTTATTTAGTGCCCTCAATTCTTATGCCCCAAGTTCTATATATAGAGATTGACGGTAGAGCATCTACAAATAGATTCCAAATGTATATGGATCATTTCATGCAGAAAGAGAGTCAACCTAAAATTATTCTATAGGTGTGAGAAGATGTTTCCATTGAAAAATCATAGACAAAAGGGGCTCAAATCCCCTTTGGCATAGTTGAGAAAATAAATAAAACTAGTCTAAATGTAACTATGTGGGATGCTCTTGTTGTTCCTTCTTAAAGGAATTTATTTCAGGATGACCTAAGGACATTATAATAACATAAACTATTAGATGCCATGCCTATTGCTCCTAATATCCTATATCAACCAAAGGAGTAAGAAACACATTGAATCAACAAACCACCCCCATTCTACATTTCTCTAATTATTGGTAAACATATTGTACATAACTATATGATAGACTCATGCATGAGAATCTAAATGATACCAAAGAAAATAAGAGACATGTTAGGTATAAAATATTCTCCCATTTCAAAATGTACCATCCAATTAGATATCATAATGGTTAAAATTATGGGGATCATCAAGGACCTGAGCCTCACTTTACAAACATTTCTGAGTCTCTCCATTATGTAGGACATCATGGTCATTGAATTACACCCACTTTTTCAATATGAATATGGGTAGATATATATCATCATATTAGTCACACATGTTAATCAAGACCAAATATTTAACCAAGGTGACCATCAAGTTTGAAACCATTTCTAGAAGTCATATAGATCTATATCCTCCTAGCCCAACTAAGATAAACTACACTATGTTTGACCAAAAAGAGAATTCAATTCTTCCATGACTACCATGACCCTTGAGGATATCCCAAACAAATTTTTAGATGAATGGGTGCATGATAAATGTAATATATACCCATATGTCAATGTATAAGAAATAGTATTAGGCACATATTGCATTCTTGAGGAGGACTCCTTATTTCTGTCTCATAAAGGCACAAGATGATCTCACGAGCATATGGTAGTTATATTTTGATGGATCTCGGGGAAAAAATAGCATAGGATCTAATTTTTTAATGATATCCCATAAAAAAGAGAGATATTTACATGATTTCAAGTTACAATTTAGTTGCAAAAATAATGTCACCAAATATGAGGCACTTATCTAGGGTTTCCAATTGTTGTAAAATAAATGAATCAAAGTGTTTCAAGTATTTGGGGATAGTGATTTTATCGTGAACTAGGTCATAGCATAGAACATGTCTAGGAATAGTCTACTAAAATCTTACCATTATAGCTAATGGGACATAATCAATGGGTTCAATGCCTTCAATATTTATTCTATACTAAGGGTGTAGAATGATGATGCTAAAAATATCACAACTATGGGCACATAATATGACTTCTTTTGCAATATAATGAATGAGTCCAAATAAATCATAAAACTTGTATTTAGATTAATAGTCCCATATAATGAAAGTATTGGAAAGTGTTTGAAAGTGATGAATAAATTATTAAATTCATGTAAGATAAAGTTAAATTCTAAGCTAAGAATAAATCATGACTTTAAGACCAATATGAGTAAAAAATAATTCAACTAAAGGGAAATAAATTACCTAAAGGTTAGTCAAGTTGTAAATCATATTTAATTTTAATGACTATCTCAAGGGTGAGAGAAGAAATAAGACAGTTAAATAAGGAATCTTCAAATAGGTGACCATGTTTGATAACAACCTATTGAAGGCTACTAAAGTGTGGTCCCCATCTAAAATCAAAAAATTCATTAATATGATTAGAAGATAAAATGATATATTTACATGGATCTACCGAAACCTCAGAGGATTTGACCTAGAATTATCCCAACATACTATTGAGCTTGACCCTAACATCAATCCAGTTAGGGAAAATCAAATGCCAATAAACCTTGATCTTGAGCCCTTAATGATAAAAGACCTCTCAAATCTCATAAAGGCCAACATAATATTTCCAATCAGACATTATTCATGGGTGGCCAATCTAGTTTTGGTGTAAAAGAAGAATGGACAAATTTGACTATGTGTGGACTTCAAGGATTTGAATTAAGCATCCCTTAAATATCGTTTCCCCCTCCCACTAATAGAGAAAAATATGCAAATAGTCATAAGTGTATAGATATTTTCACTACTAGATGGTTATTTTGAATATAATCAAATACTTGTGTAGGAGTATGATCAATATAAAACATTATTCACCACTAATTTGGGAGCCTTTGCATATTATAGGATTCCCTTTAGATTGGCCAATGTGGGAGAAACCTTTTAGAGAGCCATGAATATGGCATTCAAGGCACTCATCAACAATATCATCCTAGTCTACCTTAATGACATAACTATTTTTTATAAACACAACAAATAATTTAAGTGATTTATATCAAGTATTTGAAAGGTACAAAGAGTTTGGGATCTCTCTAAACACAAACAAGTGTGTATTCACTATCCATAAAGTTAAATTAGTAGGTGAAATTATCTAAAAAGATGGGATTATGATTGATTAAAAATAATTCAAGGACATTTTATCTCTCCTTCTCCCATGTCACAAGAAATACCTCCAGATCTTAATAGGAAAGATAAACTTTGTTATAATGTTTGTTCTAAATTTTACTACTCTAATCAAGCACCTCATAGTAATGCTCAAGAAAGCACTACATTTAGCTAGACCCACAAAATTAAGGCAATTTTTGATGCCATCAAGCATTTTATCAAACAAACTCCCACTTTAATAAACCTTGATTATGGTAGGGATTTTATCCTTTGTGTATTTGGTGGAGATGAAGGCATCTTAGGTATTTTGGCACATCAAAAAAATGACTAATTAGAGTATCCTATTACTTTATTTAGATAGGGTCTCAAATATTATGATCTACTCTATATATTTGTGTATAAATACACCCTCATAGTCATATGGTCACTTAATAATTTTAGGATATGCTCTCCAACAATAGGATTCAGCTCTTGGTTTCACACTCAAGTATAAAAGACTACTTAGTAAGGATATCAATGGGAAGAGAGATAGTTGGATCATGAAGGTGATGGAGTATGATGTAGATATCTGAATCACCAAGTTAGTACAAGGGAAAGGACTATGCAAATATCTATAAGAGGATGTAAAAGTGGAAGACATATTAGTCCTTATGCTACATGAAGATTAATCAATAGACCATAACACCAATGTAAGTTGGAGTCAGAGCATAAGGATCTTCCTTTAGACTGATGCATATCTTAATGTCTTGAATAAATTCAAGTGTATACACTTAAAATTATAATCTATTCCTTATATGATTTTTAGTGGTGCATTATTTATAATAGGCATTAATTGAGATCTCTTAAGTTGTGTAGAATAAGATCAAGTGAATAGGATCGTTAAAAAATTCCATGATGGGATATTAGCTGGTTATTAATCACCTAAAATGATTGTTATTAAAATCATGCAAGTTTTCTATTATTTTCCAACTATATTCAAAGACACACATGCATGTGTGTGATGTTTTAAGAAGTGCACCTTATTTGTAGGCAAGTAGAAATACATATCCCTACCCTTATTCCCAATACAAATTGATCAACCCTTTGCTCAATGGGGTTTGGATTTCATTGAAATTATAAATACACCATAAATTTCTAGACACAAATGGATCCTAATAGAAACTAGCTATTTCATGAGGTGGATGAAGGCAATAGCTCTAAAAGAGGCCAATGAGGATTTTATTCTAGATTTCTATGAAAGCATTACAACAAGATTTAGTGTTCCATCCACTATTATTTTTGACAATGCAATGGCTATTTTTGGATCCAAAATTAGTGAGTGGGTTTTCAAACACAATATTCATCTGAGTACTTACTCAAACTATTACCCTCAAGGTAAAGGCCTAGTTGAATCAATAAACAAGAACCTAATTCACATCATCAAGTGAACCATGGAGGACAATTAGGGATTTTGGCAAACCAAACTCAATATATCCCTTTGGGTAGATTGAATAATATTTAAAAAGGTGTTAGGTAATTTACCTTTCATGTTAGTTTATGGGAGGGAAGATATATTGCTTACATCTCTTGAGTTGCCTTCATTAGAGATATGCCATTAGTTAGAATTGCATAAAAGTGATCCTATAATATTAATATTAGATAAGATAATGGACATTGAATAAATAAGGGCATAGTACATGTGCACTATTGAGCCTAACAAAATGCAAAAACAAGACATTTAATATAAAAATATTGATAAAAGCATATATGAAGGAGACTTACTACTCAAATGGGATGCATATGGGGAAAAACTAGGAAGCATACAAAATTTGATGTTATATAGAGTCAACCATAAACCTTATCCATTTTTAAATAATTAAATGCCTTCCAATTCACAAATCCAAGTAGAGCCATTTTTTCCATCTCTATCAATGGGATTCATCTCAATCATTATTTTTGATGATTGTGTATATTTTGTAAATAGTAGAGTAAATGTTTTAAATTCACTAAGTGTCATGTGCACATGATATTATTTTTATTATTTTTATTTCCTCTAAGTGATTAAGCATATCATCCTACTTAATTTATATTTTTCTTCCTCTAAGAATCATTTGGCACAATTATTTTCTTTGCTTATTCTTTTTGAAAGGTATCTCAGTTTATTCTAAGGATAGGTAGGCTTGTCACAACTAATTTTACTCAAGACAAAATACCAAGGGGCTCTATATGAACCCATGCCCAATGGATTGCTTCAATGGCTACTAATCTCTACTTAGAAATAAATTATCCCATAGAATTCACCATAATGTTGACTCTTCAAGTCACTATGTACATTGAATTCTTTTGTGTAGGAACATGCATTGAAACACGTGAGTGAAAAAGGGATATTATCATTTGGTCTATATCAATGCCGAATATTATGAGTTTATAAAATCTATAATGATATTTAGTGTCTATGAAAAATATTTTTAGTTTCACACATAGATATATGTGCATCTGATTGTGCATGAAACTTTGAATGCAAAAAGTTGTGCTTGACTAAAATCAACTTGTGAAGCATTAGGTTTCTTAGGAGTTAGTAGTCAGTGTAGATTTTCACATAAAATAAGTCTTAATGTCCACTTATTAATAACCCTTAATGAACACCATACACAAATATTCTTGTATCCTCACACAAAGTTTAGGACTATTAGTGAACAAGTAAAGTGCATAAGGTTCCTAAACTTTAATTAGTGGTAAGAAAGAAGTGCATAGAGAATAAATTCCAACTATAAGTGTGCACCTAATATATTCATTCCACTTGCACAATCCTATCTAAGTGACTCTTCATGTCTAAATAACAAATTTTCACACCTAATTACAAATATACACACTCTCATGAATAATAGGTTACGATCTGTTATGCATGTCACTACCTTCCTAGGCCAATGGAAGCTCCTAGATGAAAGGTGTATGCTCCAATTTCATGTAAACTATATGCATTCACATTTTCATAGAACTCATCAAAGTTTAAATCATGCATGGGTTAGTTCACATATGATCCTCAAGAGATATTAGTGCATATCTCTACCACATGTGTAAATATGACATGAAAAAATATAAGGAATGCTAGTGTGGCTTCCACATCAATAAATTAGATCTAATTGGATTGATAGGTGGTGGTCACAAGAAAAAGTATTAGTTGGGCCTTATTGGATTGTAAAATAAAATTAAGTTACAATGTATTTAAATGAAAAAATAGAGGGCAGGCCAACAAGACATGTGCACATGCTTCCTTTGACCATATAAGTGTAATTTTATCTTTAATATATGAACAAATAGTCTAAAGATCCAAGAATGACCTTTCAACTACTTATATGACTATATTATCATCCCAAGTCAAATGAAAATGGTTTTTAGTAGGTATTTCATGGGAGTTTGGCCCTCTTAATTAACTTAGAGTTTTAAGAGACAAATTTCAAATTCAAATTTCCTATCTACCATCTCAAGTGGTGAATTAATTACATAGGATATTTTCCAACACTATATAAACCTTAATCTTTAATGTAAAAGTATACCTCTCCTTGGTATAACAAATCTCTATCCATTTGAGTTTTTAATATTATATTAGGCCTTTAATATAATAACTAGACTACCTTTCATCATGATATGAGTTTTGTGTGTATTAATAATTTTTTATCTTTGTCTATGGATGTTCATCCCTCTCATTTTTTTCCTCCATTCACACCTCTACATGGAATCAAGATCCTCTATAGGTCACACACACTATGTATAAATAGGTCTACATAGGTATTATTTTTGGACTAATTTTCATCCCTCATAATTATGTGTTGTGTTCCCATACCTACATGTGAAATAATTATGTAGTGGGTGTCTAATTAGAAGACAGTGTGCATTCACTTCCTTATTTTTATTATACCATCAAGTAGGTAAGGTGATCACTCTATTATTTATGAATCACCACTTTTATTTTCATCAAAACTATTACCCTTTCTCCCCATTTTCACTTGTTGATATTAGGTTTAGCATTAGTGGTGTATTCCCTTTCTACTCTTTTTAGGTATACATGTTGGATCCAAACTAGATGAACTTAGATTGAAATAAATCTATCCTTATCTAGAAGATCAGCCCAAAGAGTGAAAGAGTCCCAAACCTTATGGCATGATCCCATCATTACATCAAATCACTAAATTACTCTCAACCATTGACTATAAGGAACTAGGTGCAAATGTGTGATGCAATTATATGCATGAGAATGATTCTTATGTGGGTGCATGATTTGAGTGATAATAGTACCAATGTATAGAATTATGCCAAAACTATGAATCTGAATCATATAAATGTGTATTTTGGCCAATTCATATATCTATGTAAGTGTGGAGGATATGCTTCTAAATCATTCCCCCACTATATATTAAGAAATATAAAACTAATATAAGTACCAATGTGGAGGGCATGTTTCCAAAACATGCCCCCACTATACACTGGAGATGTTGAGTATTGACTAAGTATGTATAACATGAATAAAAATCATGCTCCCACTTAATATGAAAACTATGAATGTGTGGAATCCATGTCCATATGACATGCCCCCACTTAATCTAAAAATTGATATAAGTATCAAATACTGAACGAGTGTGGAGAAAATGCTTCCAAAGAAAACCCCTAATAAATTCAAGAACTATGTAATGTGTGGATAACATGATTCCAAATCATTCCCCCAATAATATTCTCCCGTTTTTGGTGAGGTAAATATAGGAACTCATATTTACCTCACCTCAAAAGAGTAAAACAATGATATAGTATGTGAATGTAACCATGTAGTATATAGAAGGAAAATGTCTAGGTAAATGTATCATTAAAGTGCATATGAACCATGTGATCATAGGTAGGCCTAATATTCATGATAAATATCATGTAAAAATATAGATAATAGCAATAAAATATCAACAATAAAATAATAACACATAGATGAGCACTCAAAAGCAAGCCAAAAAGTAATGGTCTAAGGAGACCATAACCAAGGGGCATGCTTAAATGCCATAAAATTAGATGGACATGACATATTCAAATGTCCACAAATCAAGGATTGACATATTAAAATGTCTATATAACAAATGACATATTAAAATTTCCAAGAAGGAAAACATAGGCACATGAGCCACCTATAATGTTGCATATTCAAATTGTCGAACAAGCACATCAATAGCAAGGTAAAACACTCAAAAAAGTGTATAAAAGAAAATCATAAGAAACCAACATAAACATATCACATTTGATCATCGATAAATATGTTATAAAAAAATGTTAATTTCATATCATATCAAGTACCATGTTTAAGATATAAGCATGGATAAGGCATGTGTAAATACATAAGTAAGCTAAAAATGATAGTGTAGATTGATAATCAAATCATATAACCTTTGTGTATAAATATCATAGAATATGGATGACCCCACTATCCTAACAACATGAGTAGAGGGAAATCCCACACCCATAAGTGCATAAAATTATGTATTTATGTATGCCTATAAATTTATATATAAGAGTAAATGATATGTTATCCCTCAACATAAAACTAACATAGATTTTTAGGGTCTAATATAACATGTAGGTGCAAAAAATATTTTTGAATATTTTTTAATGTTTTTATTTTTTGGTATTTTGAGTATTTATGATGAGTAAATATTATCTTATGATTTCATCAAAAGGATGATCATATGTAACTCCACATTAAAAACCTGGTGCAAGAAATTGGTGGTACTATCAAGGAACATATATAGGTTAAATATTTGTCACTATAGTATATATGATGCTTGGCATATACATAATAGGACTATGAGGTTGTGAAGAACAAATAGAAGGAATAGGGGTTTGTTTAAATCATCTCTATGTACTCTATGGTTTATTTGGAATAGTAATAGTAGGAACATGTTTAGATTCTCTAAACACTTAAATATGGTGCATAAAAGACAACAATTCCATGGAACCCATTATCTGTCTATGATGTAAATTTATATCAAGTACTATCCACCTAGTAAAGGGGAATTCATGTTACTTACCCTTTTTTAGTGGATTAGCATTAACATACTTGATAATGAACTACCTAGGTATGTATTTTAATTATTCAAGAGGATTCTCATATAGAACACTAGAAACTATTATTACCTGATTGACATAAAAATACTTAATATACCCATGCACTATATAATATATTTCTCAAAGATTATTTATCCAAGTTCATCTCAACAACATGTTAAATACACCCATAAAAGGTATAATTGAGAAATTAGTAACCACATGTGCAGGATTGACCTATAATGGTAGATCAATCTCACCAAGAACCTTTTGGGAAGTCCCATTAAATTTTATAAATAATATAATATAGGGGTATAAATCATGATGAGTATAACCCAAATGTGTAATTAATGTCATGATTAAAAAAATCAATTGTACCATTATCAATCATAACACTACATATTGGGTGTTTATCAAGATATGCTCAAATGAATACATAATTAATTTTAGAGTCATCATCCTTTATTTATCTATCATCAAATGAAATGGAAAGTTTATGAATCATATGAGGTATATGTAATGTGTAAGTACCACTAACCCATCTAGTGTGTGTCCATAATGTGATAAAGGATGTAAACTATATGCCATTTAGAATTTTAGTTCCTTCTTATAATGGTATTGAGAAACATTGTTAAATATCTTCTTCTTATGGTGATCACCAGCATGTGAACCTGATTCCTTCGAAGGATCATCAACTATAATCTTTTGGTAATCAATGAGGTCCTAGATCTTATGATTCAAGGTAAAACATTGGTTCACAGAATGGCCAAGGTCTTGGTGATAGTCACAATAAGCATTTTCATCATTTCCTTTAGGTAAAGGTTTACTTATATCAACATGTATAGGAGGGAGATATATAAGATGACACTCTAGAAACTATGGGAGAAATGAACTAGGAGGCTTAGGTAAACATGCAAACTATCTCTGTAGTGCATTAGATAGGACAAGATGATTAGGCTATTGTGCAACCATGTCAACCATGGTGGTTGTTTCCTTTTTAGGCTTAGGAAATTTTAACTTATAACTTAGTTTAACCATAAATTTTGTACTAAATGTAGATTTATCTAGTGTGTTTGCTACATACTTGAGCTTATTCAGTGAAATAATATCTATTTCATGGTCCTATACAACATGGCATAATTCATCAAAAGATTGAAACTTATTGAAAATAATAGACTCATTTAAAGGAGCTAACAAAATTTTCTTGAATATGTATTACAAATCTTTGTCTACCACATGATTTGTCATTTTGGATAGAATTTTATTATACCTTGAGACATATTCATTGATAGTTTCATTGGTTCTTTACTTGATCTTTATAATTTGAGCATATGAAACCTTTTTAACAATGTCAATAGAAAATCTTGCCAAAAACTGATATACAAGAGGTTTGAATAATTTCATGGATTGGAAGGGTAAGTCATAAAACTACCTTGAAGCATATTATTTGAGGTTCCTTGGAAATAATTTGGTCAAAATTTTATCAATGGAGGCATAATTAAGGCATGCCACATAAAATGTTCAAATATGTTGATCAAGATCACCCTTATTGTAAAATGTGAATTTAGGTGCAATGAATCTAGTTGGAAAAGGGTGTAAAAAAATTTCAATTAAAATAGGGTTATGAAACATATCTTGTGAATCAATGGCATGTCAAGACTTTAAAGCCTTTTTTTCAATGTTTGTAACCTTGTCCTCTAAGGTCTTTATGACTTGAATGAGTGTTTAAACTATAGACCCATTGGGATTTAGGTTAGCTAGTTGAGTAGTCAGTAAAGGGTATGAAAACATTTTCTAAGTAGTAATAGGCATTGAAATTTGTATTTATGTTAGAAATATAGGTAAGTACATAATAGATGTATCAATACTAGTTTTAAGGAACAAAGGTTTAAACACATAATCCATGCCCCTATTAGATGTATTGATTTATAGTGTCTTCAAGGGAGGGATGTATCTATTAATTTTTTTGAATTTTTAGCTTCAAGTATAGTTATTAAGATATTATCGATATATACAAGTTTTTGTCAAATACACTCATTAAACATTACAATTACATGTACTTTATCATGTTCTACTTGATCATTTTCATTTGTTTTTGAAATTTCATTATTAGAATCTTCTTCTATGATAACCTTATCATAATATTTTTCATTTTAAACATGGGTATCATCATGATCCAAGGTCTGAGATCCCTCATTAATTTGAGACATATTGGATGGGTTGAGGGGAAGCTCAATATGTTCAATAGACACACCCCAATCTAGGTCTATGCCTAGGTTACATGAAAAATAGTACCAATAGAAAATTAGAAAATACAATAATCTAAAACCCTAGCTAGTTTCAAACACTAAGAATTATAAAAATTTGGATTCACACAAATCAGGTTCACTAAATGTTTAACTCTAATTTAGATGTCGATCCTTTTGGGTAGATAGGATTAACAATATAGAAATTATAGGGCATAAGGGTGAATATCATATCCACATCAAGCCAATTATATGCTAATCTTAGGTGTACCATATACTAAATTTATTAAACTAAGATAAGTTATTAATAAAAGGTATGACTATGAAAGATATTGAAATTACAAATAAATGTACATAGCTTATTATACTAATAATGTATATTTATATTTGGAACAAGTTAAAATCAAGTGATAAGATAGTTCTATTGTTAGATTCTAGATCTAGTACATCTAGCTCCCTAGATAGATGCATTAGCCTAAGATGCTTACATTGATGATACTATCTAAGTCTGATGATAGTGTCCTATAAGGAATATCTAGAGAAATATGATGAAACCACTTATATGCTTCTAGGTTTATCTTTGCCTTGACTCTGGTGTATTTAAATCGAGGTTGTGGACTATTAATCCTTATGAAATGACAAAACCCTAGCTTTCTATCTTTAATGTGACCTTACTGTAAATGGGTTAGTGGGTACATAGTGTTGATCTAACCAATAGTGACCCCACTATCAAAGTGCATTACCTTCATAGCCAATATTGCAAAAGAGGGCATCATACTCATGTAGTTATCCTCTATGTGTTGGTTTGTGTGTGAATCATGTAATGTGTGTAAGTCAAGTACAAAAGTGACCTACCTTGTAACTTATAAAATAAGAAATTATGACCACTCCTTTAGTAATTCATACATATATATGTGTTACACCTATGACTAATGTGGAAATAGGGAAGTTTTGATGAATTTAATGTTTGATAAAACACTTTTGATAAGTGCTTTGGTCTATTAGTCTAATTTCTAGGTGAGAAATGACTGAGGGTTGATATTGTATTTATACCAATATTTTCAAGAGATAAATAACATTAATTCATTTAAGCCAACCATTATAATACATTTAATTTGAAAATTGGATGACTTTAGGCCATTGGACACTTACATTGGGGCAGGATAGTAATCTGAATGCTATTGTCTATATTGGACAGTAGTGTCTAGGGAATAACAATATACACACACACACACACACATATATATATATATATATGTATATGTATATGTATATATATATATCTATATATATGTATATGTATATATATATATATATATCTATATATATATGTATGTATATATATATATGTATATATATATATCTATGTATATATATATATGTATATATATATATATGTATATATATATGTATATATGTATATATATACGTATATATATATATATATGTATGTATATATATATATATATGTATGTATATATATATATATATGTATATATATATGTATATATATTTATATATATCTGTACATAGATATATATAAATATATATACATATATATACATATATATATATATATAAGATTATAACTTGAAGAGATGTAAGATAAGTACATTTTAATAATTATAGAAAATTTAAAATGTTTATGTTATCAATATAATACTAGTCAAACTAAGAGATATGCCAAGCAGCATAAGATAAAGTAGATGCAAGGTTGTGGATGAAAGGCATGTGTATGATTAAGGGAAACAAGTAAGGTCTATTTTTTCCAATTGTACAAGACTAAAGTAATATATAATCACAAAATATCATCTAAATTTACTATATTTAGTGCCATAAGTATCATATCCATAATATGATGACTATTATATAATCTCCTTCCTACCTACTTTTTACATGTTCTAAATCTAGAAATTCATTAGTATCAGAACAAGCTAAGTACATCACTTCTTCATCATTTATATATCTATCATAGTTGTACTTTCCATATTTATGTTATATCAACATAATAAATTTAGTTTATGCTTATATCTAATTTTAACATCTAATTAACCTGATATATATCTGATTATCACCCTTGTGCCATTTCATTTTTATATACCCCTTTAATAATAATCTAAGGATAACTCCAAGAAGTTATGATTACATTTTAGGGTTAAACATTTGGTGAACCCAATATTTGAACATAAAACCCTAAGATAAATTAGGGTTTTATAAATGCTATACTTTGTTATAAATTTTAAATTTTTCATTTGTGAAGTAATGAAAAATGTTAGTGCCAAAACCTGGTTCCAAACGGAAGATAAAGAAGCATTGATTACTCATCTCAATAATAACAAGGGTTTAATAGATGCATTTTTTTATGTTATAAGAGATGAAATAATTAAACAATATAAAATTAAGACTATCTCACCTAGTAATGGTGAATCCTTATAAGGTACTATAACTCAAGCCATACCTATCAATCTACCTACATCTAGTGGGGGCACATAATATGTATTTAAACCTATATTTATTCAAACTACTATTAATGCATATATTATATAATTACCAATTGTATAAACATAAATACCAATTTTTATGCTTATTACTACTCAAAACATTTTTTATCCCCTTTGGTGACTACTCAACTTGTTAATCTAAATTCCATTGGGCCTAAATTTCAATCATTCCTTCAATTTATAAAGACCTTGGAGGATAATATTACAAACATTGAACAAAATGATTTAAAATTCCCTCATGCTATAGATTTGTAAGATGTATTCCATAACCCTTTTACGCTTTAAATCTATTTTAACCCTTTACCAAATAGATTTTTTTCACCTAAGTTCACATTTTATGATGGCAAGGGTGATCTTGAACAACATCTTTAAAAATTTTATGTGGTAGACATTAACTATGCCTCCAATGATAAACTTTTAAACCAATTATTTTTAAGAATCCTCGAAGACTTTGATTTGAGGTGGTTCTATGTTTTACTTTTTTAATACATAAAATCATTCAAACCTATTCAATACCACTTCTTAGCACATTTTTTCATTAACATTTCCAAAAAGGTTTCCTCTGCCCAAATTTCCAAAATCAAATAAAGAACCAATGAACCTATCAATGAATATGCCTTGAGATATGAGACAATGCTAGCAAAAATAGCCAATCTTATGGTAGACAGAGTTTCAAGATATATTAAATTAAAGTTTTCTTGCTCCATTACATGTGAAAATTATTTTTAAGAAGATTAAATATTTTAATGACTTATGTCATGTTGTACGAGACCATGAAATAAATCTCATCTCATTTATTAAGGTCAAGTATATAAAAAACACACTAGATGTGTCTACATCTAATAACAAATTCATAATTAAACTAATTTATAAGGTAAAACCTCTTGAGCCTAAAAAGGAAACAACCACCATGGTAAACACAATTTCACAATAGCCTACTTGTTTTTTCTTATCTAATGCACCAAGGAGATAATTTACACATTTATCTGAGTCCCCAACTTCATTACTCTTATGGTTACTAGAGTGTTAGCTTTATCTCTCCATCATCCTATTAAGGTTAATATGATTCAACCTCTATCCAAAGGATATGATAAAAAATGGTTATTTTTATTATCATCAAGAACCAAGACATTCTACAACAAGATGTTTTAACTTGAAGCACAAGATCCAAGCACTTATAGATAGCCAAAATATAACATTTGAGGATCTTTAAAAGGAATCGAGCTCACAACCTGATGATCACCATAATAATAAAATATTTAATAATATTTTTCAAGACCATTCTAAGGAACCAGAAGTCTAAATTGCATATAATTTACATCATCTTCCATCACATTATGGGCACCCACTATATGGGGTTATTGATACTTACACATGATATATACCTCCTATGGTTCAAAAAAATTCTATTTCATTTGATGATTTTAGAATTAAGGATGATGACTCTAATATTAATTCTCTATTAATTCAAGCATACATTCATAAACACCCCATACATAGTTTTATTATTGATAATGGTGTAACTGAAAATGTTTACATCATGACATTACTTATGCACTTGGGTTATACTCATCATGATTTACACTCCTCTACTAGACTAGTTTGAGCATTTGAATAAACCTCCCAAAAGGTTTTTGGATAGATTTGCCTACCTTTATAGGTTGGTATCACACATGTGGTTACTACCTTCTTAGTTATTCCTTCAATAGATATATTTTATACACATTTTTCAAGAAATACCATCTACCTATAGTGCATGGGTGTGTTAAGCACATTCATGCCAATTGGGTAATTACATTTTCTAAAATTCCTTATGATAATCTTCTTAAACAAAATAAACTTATACCCATAAACCTAGCTATCAATCCTACTAAGGATGATTCACCATAAAAGGGTAATTGATAGGTAACCCCCTTTACTAGGTAGATAGTAATTGAGATACCATTACATCAGAGACATATAATGGATTCCATAAAATTACAATCTTCTAATTCACATCATGTTGAGATATCTAGAGCACCTCAAAATGTACCTATTACTACTATGCCAAAGAAACCATAAAGCACTCAATAATGGGTTCTAAAAAACCCTACTCCTTTTACTCCTAATATTTCTTTATGGCCATAGAGTCCTTTTTACATATGAAAAATTCCATTTATACCTCATTGATAAATATTATACCTATACATGATGATTGGAAACATAAATGGGTTATTACACCAAATTAATTATGGGGAGACATATATGACCATCCATTACATGACATCATAGTATAAATACCAAAAAAATCAAAACTTTCAAAATCGAAAACAAAATTTTGGCACCTACATGTTCTATTGGCACCTTAACATCCATATGTTAATTCTATGTTGATGGTTTGAATAGTTAATTTATCTTACATACACATGTGTGTTACACTTGTACTTGAGTGTGATACATAAATACATAGATACATGATATATTCCTATTTCATTTGGTGGGATATCCCTCTACTTATTTCATATGTACATTAGGGGCATTTAATTCTTTGATCTTGATACACACATGTTATATGATTTTGTGATCAATATGCATTATCATGTTTGAGATTACATATTTACTTACACATGTTTATTATCCATGATTTTATCTTACATAGGGAACTTTATATGTTACAAACTTGGCATATTTTCCTAGCACATTGGATCCATGGGATACTATGACATGTTTATGTTGTTTGCATATGCTCTAATTTATGAATTTCATTGAATGTTTTTCCTTGATATTGTCTTGCTTCTTCAAGAATTTGAATATGATCCTTTGATTATGGCCCCCATGTTATAAATATTGTCATTTATGTCAAAGGTCTAACACTATTGGTGACAAAGGCCGCATAGTATTTAATGTCTAAAGGTGTTTTTAATTTTCATATTTTGACTAAAGTGTGTTGATATTAATGAATATATTTTTGGTTGCATAAATTCAAAAGAGGGCCCATGAATAAGTCAAAGAGTCACAAGATAAAGACAAAAGAGAGAAAGCACATATATTTACATGAAGAGTCACCTTGAGGAATTTGAAGAGTTTCCAAATAAAGACAAAAGGGTAAAGGACACATTTGCTAAATGTAATGGTGTGGTGAAAGAAATTAAGTTTTTTTTGATAAATTATAATTAAAATATGTAATATATAAATGGGATATGGGGACACCAAAATACCTATGTTACTTTGGGCTTACCACAAAACCTATAAAAAACTAACAAAATATTTTCCCTTTTAATTAGTATATGGTTTATAAGCCATCATTCTAGTGGAATTCATGTTTACCAAGATTATAGTTGGTAGTAAAATAAAAAATGAATGAGAAGGAGTCTCTAAAAAAAATATTTATCAATATAGAAAATTTAAATGAGAAATGTTTTATAGTGGCATATAATCAAACCAAGTAAAAGAGAATATAAAAATCATGGCACAATTGCCATATCGATAATATCAAATTTAAGATAGAAGATAAGTTATTTATATATGAAATAAAGTATAAAAGTTTACGTATAAATATAATGTGGTTAATATCTTACATAATTTAATAAATATTAGATTCTAAAGTAATCAAAATGTAAATAAAATAGGAATGCCAAGAAAGGATATGTAAATAATACTATATGAAATCCTACACCATGATGTGATATGATAAAATTAAAAATAAAATAAGATAAAAAGATATTGGGATTAATAAAATAAATATAAATATTTAAAAATAAAAATAAAAATAGATAAATTTTTTTTTAAAGGTGAGAAAAAACCCTAATAAGAGAATAAACATAAAATGAAAATTATGAGAACATAGATTATCAAGGTGATTTCTCAAGTGTTCATACTCTAGTGTCCTTCTATCAAGACATTCAAAGGTAAATCCATCTGAAATTTGGAGAAATAGATGCCACCTCCTAAATCTAGATAGCCTAGCCATGATGAAACAAAACCCTCAGAGTTAAGTGATGGAGTATAATCACAAGTACAATATCACTAAGTGGATGGGGTTTGATAATTTTTCTTTGAATTATGGGGATCATGAAAAAATTATTTCTAACCAAAGTTAATCAATATTTAATGTATCTAGATAAACCATATTACATAACCCCTATGATAATCCATATATTTATGGGGTGCTCAACAAAGTAAAAAATATAATAACTAAAATAACAAGAAATTAGTGAGCATTAAATTAGTCATAAAACACATAGGAACACATTCAAACCAAATATATTTATCCATTCAAGGAATCCAAAACTAGATATGCAACAAATATTTTATTATGGAAAGTCTACTACACTAATCAATAATATTTGACAATATCCAAGAACATGTATATCACATGCGATATGGTAACAAGTAGTATATAATATTATATTTTCACCTTAATTAATGAGTAATACAAGGAGAATTTTACAAAGTTCAAGACAAAAAACCAAGTGTTTTGTATGATTCTCTCTTTATGATACTTTATATGTATTTTAAAAAAACTTTTCCATGGCACCCCATGCTATTAAAATGGGTTTCCTAAAAAAAATATAAGAGATAAATTTAAGAATCACCTATAGGCACACAATTAAGGGAGGGGAGACATATCACATATTTTGGGTTAGGAGATAATCATCAAAAGGTTGGTAGTTTGGAGGTATATAATATATCTATGAATCTTTAAAAATTTTCATGAAGGTTATGTTTAGAGTAAATGTGTATAACCTTTTCATTGAGAAATTTAAGAAGAATATAACCCCTATCCCTCCCATACTCTATGAAATTTCTAATTAACAAATGGAAACACTCATAGTAAGATCGAAAGGATTAAATACATATCCTAGGTTACCTAAATTTATAAGTGGCATAGATCAAGAATCCATTGGCCCATAAAACCCCATAATACCTAGATACATAAGTGTAGAAGTCATAATTTTGGTATAAATTTAGGTGACACCACAAAATCAGGAAATAATAGGCACCCCTTAAGTAGTATAAACATTATGTAGATCATCAAAATTACAAAATTATAACTAAGGGGATGAGCCAGAGAAAAAAAAAAAAGGATTCTTATAGTATTTTTTTTGTGAAAGAATCCACCACCATTAAAATTATTGTGGAATAAGAGATGGAAGTGAAGGTAAATTCACCCTAATCCTTGAGAACAATGTAGATTAATAAATATGCGTAATACACATCAAGTTTTATAAGGAGGAAAATATAGATAAAGGAGTAGATAAATATATCCATAACTTCCTCCAAGGTAGAACTTGAGAAACTCTTCTACTAATGAGTGGTAAGAAATGATAAAAATCCCTTCACCCTAAGAAAAATGAATGGTAAAAACAAAAAAACATAAACTAGTCAAAAAACACAAGAAGGGGGAAGGATGCATTGGTATCCTATTCAAAGTTAGATTAATCAATGGGGGAATAACATGATCAAAATAGAGAAGTGAGGAAGAATATGTTAGGAATGAAGTTCTAGATATAACTACATGGATGAAAGACTTTCTAAAAAATGAATAACACCAAGGCTAGAGATAATGTATGAAAATTTAAATAAAATGGAAAATAAAGTTTATTAAGGGAATTTATGGATTATTTAGATATAATACCCTTCACCATGTATGATATAATGTAAATACTTCAACCTATCCTTCATTATGCAATAATTGACACACATGATAATATTAAAAAGGAAAAAACCACAAATTAGGAGTATCACGAAGTTACACAGTAAAATGTGATAGGAGAGACATAAATGTATCATGTGATAAGGAAAGGTTGATGAAACTCCTAAAATATATTTAAAAACCAAACAAAATATTAAATTAGTAGTACAAACTCTATAAAAACAAATTCAACTACATGTACTTGAGGATATGGAAGACACAAATACACAATAGAGGAGGAGCTTGAAAAACTACATAGAGGAGGAAAGGAGAAAAATACAATAAATAGTGGATATGATGAATAAACAACCATAGAAAATTTTATAAAAATAAAAAATAGAAAAGGAAAATGCAGAGAACGAGAAATAAAAAAGAAAAATTGAATAAAAGGAAAGAAGAGAAATAAAAAGGAGATAAATAAAAGGTAAAAGAGAGAAAAAATTAATAAATTAGATTAAATGATGATGGGTATATAAAAAAATTAAAAACATAAAAAGAGGAAGAAGATAAGAAAAAATAAGAAGATAAAAAATAAAATATAGAATAATAGAATTAGAGGAAGGAGGAAGAAGAAAAAGAAAAGAGGGAAAAGGAATGAAAAAAAGGAGGTAAAATGAAAAGAGATGGAGATAAAATAAAAATAAAGAGAACATGGTTAGATCAAAGGAGGAAATTATATATCTATACTTGAGGAGATAAAAATTCATCCTTAATGAGATAAATTTCAAGCTTCCTTTGCATGTGGTTTTATTCTACAAGACCATTCTCTTGGGCCTTTTCTAGTTTGTATATCCTTATTTCCTTTTTTTTTGTGCTAGTTGTGTGTTTTTTGTTGTAATTATTATTATTATCATTTTGTGTTTTGTTATTAAACTTGTTTCAAGACTAAGGTGATTTTTTAAGTGAATGTTAGGATGTTAATATGAAACTTTAGGTTAAATTATTTATGTTTATCATGCATGGGAGAAGTTAGTGATGATTTGAATGAAAATGAGATTAATTTGGAAATTAATAATGGATTAAATTTTTATTAGAGTGGTGTTTTTTAGGATATATGGAGTGTATTGGGAAAGAATAAATCCTTTAGAGACATGGTGCACAAAGAAGATATTGTGGACATTCTAATTGGTGTTGATTTCAATGTTTACAACCATGGAGATTGACTAGAAGATGTTGAAAGGAGAATGACATTATGAATTTTCAAGTAAGTCATATACCAAAGAATCATTTATAGCAATATCGCTTAATTATTATATGGTATATGTGTTAAATAAATGAGAGGAAAGAACTAAAATTGTGGTTGTTTTCTTTATTTAATTAAATAAAAATGATTTTCATTTTATAAAATTTTCTAATGATTGGGTTGTTGTTGTTTGTAGGAAAAATCTTGGAATGTATGTCAATTTATGTCATATTATAGCTTTCGGATTATCATTATTATTATTTTTTTTTAAGAAACTCAAATATTAAAAGGATTAAAATATATAAACCCTTATAAAGAGTGGGGAGGTAAACTTTTAAGCCCTTGCTAGGGGTGCCTAAAATTAAGTGCACTAATCTTGTGTTTTAGGCTTCACCAAAATAGATGGAAGTTTCTAGTGTCCTAATACAATTTTTACACCTTATTCCTTAGATTATTAAACCCATTAGTGATTTACTAAAATTTTAAGAATCCATAATAATCATAATTTACATGAATGATAAATTAATAATTTATTTGAAATTATCTACTTCCCACCCTGATATCCTAGTTGTTAAAATCATTAATAAATAACTTATTTGAACTATTTAAAGATTGGGAGGGATTAAAAATGTTTTTTTATAATAAATATGGCCATCTCAAAAAATTATTGCCTCTTAGTTTTTAAAAAGTCCCAATCAATTTGTCAATTCATTATTTCTCCTCTTGAGGTCCCTTTGTTGGTTGAAACTCTACTAGTTTATATGATTGGGGATGTCTCAAGCGGTTATGGGGAAGGATGTAACTCTAATGCATCTTGATATTTAGTTCCCAAGTTTCTTAGTACCATATATGCTTGGATGGATAGTGTTTTATAAACCCCCACTTTCTAAAAAAATCCATTTTATATTAACCCCCCATTGTCTTTTCCTCTCTTTGAGTGGATATGGTAATATTAGTGGAAACATATTATAGAGTCCCAAAAGAGTATGAGGTTATTTAGAAAAAAACATGGATATAAATATTGAAAGTGAGGTCAAAGATTATGTTGATGTTACTAAGGTAGATGAAATTAAAGAGGATCATTTAAAATAATGGTATAAATTAACATCTCATGTCAAGCATTGATTTAATAGGGTTCCCTTTCCATCACTACTCCCATTCCTTCGAAGAATGTGGGAAAAATTAAGGTTCCAATTTGGCAAAAAAAAACATTTAATTTATAGGATCCAAGTCTAATCTGGGTCACAAAATATTTAAAAGTGATGGTGATTTTTATGCCCCAAATTCCCCTTCAATGATAAATCAAGATTTAGAAAAGTAGAAATTATAGAGATGTGACAATTGATAATACTCAAAATAAAGGTAGGGAGGAGAAAATTTTATTGATTTTTGAGAGGTTGTATAATAATTAAGAGATCCATCCCCTTAAATCAAGAGAATAAAAAATTGGAATATTATGGGCCTTGAATCATAGGATAGAATTGTTAGAAAGGTTTTATAGGTATAGATATTATTTTGATCTTTTTTATCTTGAAAGAGGTCAAGTCAAAATTTTATTAATTAGACTCTGTAGATTATCTTGCATTGAGTATCTTGAATTTTCACTAAACAAGATAAAGTTATAAGAGGCATTGCCTCTATTTTTAATAATAATTAGTCTTAGTAAGTTTTAAAAAACGGTTATTCCCTTTCTAGTAGGGTGGTTTCAATTTAAATGGAAATGAATGAGCATGAATTTGAATTTATTTAATATGCACCTAATAATTTTAGATAAAGAGATTAAATTTGGATTTAAATTCCAAATAATATGAAATATATCCCTTGGATCACTTTAGGGGATTTAAATATGGCTAAATATAAGGATAAAAAAATTTGGGGTCATTATTTTGAGTGGAAGGGCAATGAACAATTTTAGTGGCTCAATATGAAAATTATATTAATATTGGTCAACCCCTTGTTTAAAATTAAGAAGGATAGTAAGGGGATTTTTTTATAGTTTTTAAATCAATATCAGAAAAATAGATTTTACTCAAGACTTGATGAAGTTTTGATTGATAAAGAGTAGATTATTATTCCTCCAATTGATGGGTATGATTTGGTCAAAATATTTCCATACACTCTCATTTATCATAATCTAATTAAGATGATGTTTGAGGAATCCTTGGTTCTTATAACTATATCCAATGAATGGAAATCAATGTGTCTTGTTAATTAATGAGTAATATCTCCAAGGGTGGTTGAATACTAATTATGCCATTTAAAATAATTTTTTATATCTGCCATATATAAATACCACTTTAAATCAATCTATTACCTATTATCATAATTTTATGAGGTGTTTTGGTAGAGTAAATGATGTTCTGAGACAAAATAAATAGAGGAAAATTCAAGAATGTTTTATCATTATTTAAGATAAACACTATAAATATCTCGATGATAAGTTTTTACTTAAAGAACAAATAGATGTTAAGTAACATCATAGGGATTATCAATCTTATATTTATCAAAGAACCAAGATAAAATTTAGGATCATTTAGTTCAAGTAGGGAGACACGGGGAGTAAATATTTTATTATAATCCTTAACGATAAAAATATTATGGATTTTTTTTGAAGTTGGTGTTGGGATTGTAGTGTCACACAACTTTATTGAGATTGAAAAATATTAATTTGAATATTACCAATCAATTTTTCTATATGATGGCTCTTCTAAATATATTGATATGAATGAGGCCATTTTTTCTTATTGTGTAACTCAAAAAGTTTCAACTAAGGATTTTAAATCCCCAAATATTAATTTTTATTCTAGTGATATTATATATATTATTCAATAACTAAAAATAGTTAAGTCCTATGGTGAAGATGTTTTATTAGGTAAAGTATATAAGGCTTTGAATGATTAGATTGTGGAAATGATTAAATCTCTTTTTTAGGAATCAGTTAAAGTTAGGACCATGGGGAATTATATTAATATAGGTATTAATAAGCTCATTCCTAAAGATGGGGACAATACAGAAATTAATAATTGGATACATATAAACCTCCTAAATGTCTATTAAATTTTTTTTGTTAAAATATTAGCTATCAAGATTTCCAAATATCTTCCTAATATCATTTATACTACACAAACTAGATTTTTGGAAGGAAGATTCATTCTCGAAACGTTATCACTAGTTTTGAGGGTATGAATTGAAATAAAAGTTTAGGAAAATGTTTTTATGTCCCTTCATTATTTTTAGAAAGCCTATCATAGGATTTAATTGAACTATATTGATATCATGATGAGATAACTAGGGATTGGTGATAAATTTATAAGAATGGTCTCTATTATTTTTATAAAAGCTTTAGCTAAAGTTGAAATTAATGGTGAGCTCCCAAAATATTTTGTGCTTCATATATTAGTTAGGGGTGTTATTTATATCCTATGTTTTTCATGATGGTTACAAAAGAAATGCATTATATTATTAGAGATGTGGACTTGAGCCCTCTTATTAAAGTGCTTGTGCTTCCTAATGAATACTAGTTTATCGATATTCATTTTTTAGATGATAATTCATTATTATTAGATATGGCTTTATCAAATTTTTTCACATTCTTGAAAGGATGGATATTTATTGTTGTTTTTTGGAGTTTAAGATTTTTCTTTCTAAATCCTTTTTATTACAATGCATGGAGGAACCACCTAAGTGGCATTCATATTTTGGTTGGTCTTGAGTTTGGACTTATAATATGATTATATACTTATGAATTCATTTTTATATTATTCCATCATGCAATGAGATGTGGAAATGTTAAAATAATTTGAATAAGGTTATTTAGTGACAATGACATCTTCTTTCCTTGCCTTGTAGAATTAAATTGTAACAAATATTGATTTCCCCTTTCTAAATATATTTTTCTTACTATTGTATTATTTATTGATCTCATATGGATAAGATACACAAGATTATTAGGGAATTTTTTATGGTTAAATAGTATGGGAGGTCAAAAGAGACATGTTTTGAAATGGGATAAATTTTGCAAACCCAAAGTCTTAGGAGGGATAGGACTCAAAGATCTTAAGAAGAAATGTATTCCCATAGCCATTAAATGGATCATGATACCATTTTATAATTTTTAATTATGGAATATTTTGGTTAGATATAGCATGGATAATGTCAATCCAAAAGGTCATAGGTAATGGAAAGGCCTATTTTTTCTATGCTCTCAAGCTATAGTACATCTAGGGATATGTGTGGCCAACTTATGGATTACACACCTTCATATTAGTTTGTTACATTTATTGATGTTCTTAATATGGTTATATTATGTAATAAACATGGCTAAGTATAGTATATATAGGAGGTAGTGGTTAGTCTTTTATCATCATATTGTGAATTCTATTATTATTTCATTATTATGGAGGTTGACCCATCGAAGTGGATTAGTCATAATATTCAAATATTATGCTCTTTCACCACTTGTTAATGTGGATATATTTATTCTACTCATAATTATGTCATATATAATTCTATTTTTTTGAATCATCTAAGTAATTTCCTAACATTTTTATCGATTTGATGTTTGGAACATTATCAATTAAGCATGTTGTATCCTCTATTTTTTCATCCTATTTAGGAAGCTTTAGAGTAACAGATGTTCTTCATTGTCAATAAACCCATTTATCCATTTTGACAATATATGAAAATGGTGTAGGTTTTTATAGTGGAATATTTTTATAAGAATAATCCCATGAATGTGACTAGGGGTTTTTTGTTTCTTCTTTTATCAAAAAGAATATTAAAAACTTCAAGGATATATCTAGATTTGGGAAATGAATTTATTGAGATGATGTTAAGGTTATGTATAATATCCCTCAAAACTAAGATATAGCTTAAACACTTTTGATTAGCATCCTAAAGTCTATTTATCTATATCTCTTGTTGGTGTAGGCTTTTTTCTTATAGGTTTTATCTATATGGCTACATTAGCTTTCTTAGGGATCTAGAGGTTATTTAGGATACTAGTACCACATTAATTAGAATGAGGGGTTTCAATATTTCTCCAACCTATAAATAACTCTCTCCCTTTGTATTCTTAATTAAGTGAGCTTAGATTCACTGAACTTCTTAGTTTTGAGCTATGACAGTTTTGAGAGCTATGAAAGCTATGCACTTAGTATCTTTGTATAAGTAGTTCATCTCCATTATTGAATACATTTTGTTAATTTTTTCCTCTATTTTAGATTTCTTGATTCAATAGTTGTGTGTTCACTCTGTAGCCATGTTCTTGGACATTTGATTCTAGACAACTCTTTCATGGTATCAGAGCTTTAGGTATTGGTAATCAAATATCAATTTCTTTCTATTATTGTTAATAACAAATCTTGATTAGTATACTATTTTGTATTCTCAATCATTTTTTAGAGGGGTTATAAAATTTTTAGGTTGTTTTGAAGTAAAAATCTTAAAAACCTCAAGATTTGTTAAAATCCCTTAGTCACCTAAAATGACCAAAAAAAATTGTAGAGGTGTTTTTTGTGTAGGCTTGGTGGTATACATGGCTATTTTTTGTTGATTTAAAAGGTTAAATGGCCTTACATTGGAATTTACATTGACCTTGAGCCATCAAAAATATTAGATCTATGGTTAGCCAATTCTAAGTAGCTTAGCTTATTATCTTATAGTCCTCTCTACTCCATAGCCTGACTATTATTGCTTGAGATATTTTGGGTTTGGTTTGAATATGTGGTGCAAGATCTAAAGTCTAGATTCACATTTTAGTGGATACATCTAATCTAAGCCTTTAGACTCATCAAGCCACAAAAGAGGTTATTTTTTATCTATAGATGGGCATTAAAAGAAGTGGAATTTGAAGATCTATATTTTGGCATCAAGATTCTCTCATAAATGGTTGAAATTTTAGATCTTTGTTCCTTTGGAATTTAATATTCTTCATTTTTTTATCTCAAATATCAGAGGAGAGCTAGAGTGTTGGAGGAGAGTCATTGCATATCTAAGGCATTAGAGATAATAAGTTTGGAATTTGGCATCATTGTTCTTATTATTTCTACATTGATATGGTGCTAAGGGCATCTTAGATCTATAGAATCATGCTAGAAGGAAGTATACTAGTATGAGAGTTAAGGCATTGAAGATCTGGTCATCATGATAGTATTGAAATTTTTATAGCTAAGCATCTTAAAATTCTTTATTGTATCTATACATTTTTCTCTCTCCATCTATTGCATTGGATTTTAGTTTTGGCATTTGTATTGGCATTAAAACCTACATAAGCATTTGGGACAAACAAAAGAGATCTTGTGCTTGGCATAAGACATGTAGATCTATATTGACACCTTGATCTATGTATTATTTAGTCTACGTGTTGGTTCATGTCCCTTCAATGGCCTGCCCTATGGTCTCTTGAGGATTTTTTAACCACCTATTTGGATACAAATTTGTAACCTAATAGCTAAAAATGCATGTTGTTTAGTTGTTGTTCCATCCAAAAACCCACTTCAAACCTTTCTAACCTGCTTGCCTCTCATATCCTCTTCATCCTCTAGCTAATTTACTTAAAGCTAGTTGTCTTTTCTCTGGTTGTAGCTTCCCTTGCTACTTCCATGTGTCTATTCACTTCACTGTGGATTATTCATTAATCTCTCCCCAACTATTCTAGTTACCCAAAGTTACTTTTGATGTCCTCGTCATTTATCCCACATCGTTGTCTTCACTCAATGTTTGTATGCATTCCAACGACCTCCACATGCTACAATTTTCTAAAACCAATATTCTTATAGGTTTAAAACTCAAATATTCCTTTATATTTACATATTTGATTCATAAAAATGAAAAGTGGAAAACAAAATAGTCAGTGGGGAATATTTTACCGAGTAGAGAACACATTGGGGGACAATTATGAGTGGATGGAGATAGTTATGTTGAGGGGTTATTATTGTGGGTGAAAGCCACACATATTTTTGATTATTTTTTAATTTAAAAATAATACATTATAAAGGAAATAATTGCATTATTTTTTTTAATTTACCTTGTATTTTTGCTTGTCAAAGATGAAGGGTGAGGCCCAAGTTGGCAGGAGGCCAATTCCATCTCACAAATAAAACCATTGAATTCTTATTTTCAAGCATGTTCCAATGAGTAGTTGGAAGGTTACCTTTCTCCTTGTTTTCATGAGCATTTGAACTTTTAAGTGCAAATTCATTAAAATAGGCCATTAATGATGAGAAATTGATAATTCCATAACTTTTGCTTAGTAACTCATATTTGATTGTCATTTTTTTCAAAAGTGATTTATTTTTAATTCCCATTCCATCAGTCCTATTTTCATTGTAAAAAGCACTAAAATTATAAAGTGTCATATTCAAGGTGGTATGAGCCTACTACTTTCTATAGTATGGATTGTGCACTGATTACTCTCATCTGTATGGATTCATTTTTGGCAAAGTCTAAAGTCCATATTTAGAGAATGCACCATTATTATCCCTCACTCTAGTAATGATTGCTCAATTAGATGCATTCTCAACTATGTTCAATATCTTATTCATGAGTGTGCTTTAAGGATTCATCACAGTGTATTTTGTGTAATCTTATACTTGTTTGGTATATTCTCTCAGTCATGTCAACTCCACTTGAGAGATACTTATTTATGAGGAAGGTTGAGTTTACTCCAATTATTCTTCTTTGTAATACTAACTATGCTTCATGGCATGCTTATATGGAAAATTCACTCATGGATCAAGAATGTATTCCATTCTTATATGGATAGATTCCTAAGCTTATTGACCTAGGTCAATACAATGACTAGGCAAACTATTGTGACTATGTCTATGGTCACTTGTTATTTCAAATTTTATGGGATTTACACCACCATGAAGAACACATAGAGTGTCTTTCCACTATTTGGAGTATTCTTCAGATTCTTTTTTGAGATCCAATTGAGACTTATGTCACACCTCCTCCTCCACTACCCATTGTCTCTTCTGAGATAGTTATAATCTTTCCTCTTGATTTTTTTACTTGTGATGATACATCTATGGTGAACAGTGCTCTTCTTTCTATCAATCCCCCACTAAAAGACAAGATTTTGTTAGACCTCAATAATATTATTATAGATTCTACATTCATTCCTGTGTAGATTTTTGCTATTTCAAAGCCTTCATAGACTTACACTTTGGAGGAATTCACTGTTTACAGTATGAGTACACATATTAAGAGTATTGATGACTCATATGTTCCTAAAGATATTCATCTTATAGATACGAGTGCTTTATTTGTAGACCAATATATAATTTTGATAATTATTGAGCATTTCTCTCTAGTTCCCATGGACATTCTTTCAATGAATGTTCCATGTTTATCTTCTTCTCTAAATGTTCTCTCTCCTTCATTATATGATTATTCATTGCCATCTTCTACTATTAAGATTTTTATACTTGATCAAATTTTGGCACACTCAAGCACTAACAGGGATAAATTTTAACATTTTATAGAGATTTACATCATGATTCCTATTTGTATTCCAATTGAGTGGGAATTCAATATTTTGATAGCTCAAGTTTTCTTTCTTCTAAAAGGAAGAGATAACATTTGTTTTAGAGGGACATACTAAAACATTCACCATATGATATTATACATTCACATTCTCTCCCTTCTATGTGGAGGCACACATCCTTCATGAATTATATGATATTGGGGATCATCACTATGTACTTGGAATGTTGATTATTTCATCATCTTCTTCTAGGGGGTCTTTTAGTCTCTTCTTCTTATTTTATCTTTTTTGGAGGGGAGTTTTTTTCCCACTTGGTTTTCTCCTTTTCTCTACTTTATGAGAGATTTCATTGTACATGGGTACCTTATCAAGCCTTGTTATTGGGACCCATTTTTTATGTTTTTTGTATCATCACCTACCTAATCTATGCTTATGGGGGATTTTGGTGTAGGAATTTTTCCTGTGAGTTTTATCTACATGACTAAATTATCTTGCTTAGGGATCTAGAGGTTATTTAGAAGATTAGTACCACACTCATTAGAATGAGGGGTTTCACTATCTCTCCAACCTATAAATACCTCTCTCCCTTTGTATTATTAATTAAGTGATCTTGGATTCATTAAGATTCTTAGCTCTCTTGAAATTGAGAGAGGTCTAATTTGGGTTTTGGGCCTCAAAACTCAATATCGCTACTAAGAGAGATTCAAACAAATAAAAGAAATATTCATAATGATTTTATATTATTTGTAAATTATTATTACTCCATTGCATACATTTGGTACACTAGTCAAGGGACTTGGGGTTATAGGCCTATCACCTCCTTGCTAACTCTTAAGGACATTTAGATTGAAAATTAAGGTTTTATGTAACTTGAGAGTGTATTGAGACCACTAACAGGTTTAAATATTTCCTCATGGTACTCTCATTTGGTTTTACATGCTTATTTTGTGTTTTAGGTTCAAAAAGACCCCTTGGTCTCAATAGTTCACCTTTCCAATGGAGTGAGCAAGGTTTGAGACAAAATAATGAGTATAGCTACAAACTGTATGGATTTGAGGTGACCATGGATGTCTTGGTACACTCATAAAAATCTTCTATATCCATTAATAAATTATGATCTTGCCTATATACGCATCAAAACATCAATCTCTCTCATGATTGGATATTCTAGGCTAGTGGTCTACAACTAGGTGATTGTACCTTGTGTGACAGTCTTATCCTAGCATATTGAGAATTGTAGATACTCATTATGGATTTTGGATATTCCTAACCATTATATATTCAAAACTTATAACTTATACATGGCTTAAAATGTATAAATTCTTTCTTGAAACCTTTAAACTAGGCTTTTAACTCTTATTGTTTTGCTCAATCCAATAATAGGACTTACTTCATGGAATCAACACCCCTTGTTTAGTAAATGGTATTGTAAGAACATCCTCCTAATTTATTCACTTGAAGATCTACATTGTTTAGCAATGAGTTTATCCCATATTCTACATGTATCATTCACAAGTGTATTTAGCCCATATTCTCTATGTACCATTCACAAGTGTATTAATCAATCCAACATATCTTTCTAGACATTTATTGACTACCTTAGTTTGTCCATTAGATTAAGGATGATAGGATGAACTATGAGCCAATGGGGTTCCCAAAAATTTAAATAACTTAGTCCAAAAATTATTAGTGAAAATGGGATCTCTATCACTAATAATGATCTTAGGTGTCCCATGTAGTTTTTGAACTGTATTGAGAAAAGTAGTAGCTACTGTACTAGCAAAAAATGGCTATGATAATGAAAAAAATGAGAATAATTACTAAGATGACCCACAAAAACCATGCCTACATTTTGACCATCAGATCTTGGTAACCCTGTAATGAAATACATAGATACCTCTTCCCAATGCTAGCTAGGGATGGATAAAGGATGTAAAATATCTAGTATTTTGATGGTTTCACGTTTGTTTTATTGATAGATCGTACATTCAACCACATATTTCTAGACATCCCCATTGATTCCTTCACAAAAAAATTCCTACTTGATTTTATGATAGATTTTCAAAAATCCTAAATGACCCCCAATTGGAGTTGCATGAATTTCCTAGAGGATTTCTTATTTAAGAAGAGAATTATTACATAGGTACAATATATCTTTATACCATAATGAATTATCCTTCCATGTGAATTTTTCAAATCCACCTAAACCTTGATGAATATTTTGAATCAAATCATGGGTAACACTATCATGTTTCCATTCTAATTATGCTTCGTCTATCCAGTCTACCTGTAAAATGGTTTTGGTATATAGCAATACCTCAACTAATTCATCCTTTCTAGATAGTGCATCTTCCAGCACATTCTCCTTACCTATTCTAGACTATTTTAAAATAATAGCTTAACATATTAATAATCCATTTAGTTTTGTTCTTCAAATGACAACTATTGTTCCAAAGAATATTTGAGACTATCATGATCAATATTTACTTGAATGTGATGACCCATGAAATAAGGTCTCCATTATTTAATTGCAAGTAAAATGGCCATCATTTCATTCTAATGTATAGGCTTCTAATTATTTTTAATATTTAGTTAATGAATTTCAAATGAAATTGGTCTACCATCTTGCATGATTAAAACACACATACCATACCCAGATGCATCACATTCAACCACAAAAGTCTTGAAAATATCAGGAGTGACCAATACTAGAGTACTGCACATAGACAATTTAAATTATTCAAATGCCTAGGTATTTACATCAGTCCACTAAAAGGAGTCTTTTTTAAACAAAGAGGTGAGTAGGGCTATAATACTACCATTATTTTTGACAAAATTGTGATAGTAACTAGTTAGACCCAAAAATCCCCATACTTGCTTGAGTGTCTTAGGAATTGGCTAGTCCACCATTACTTGGATTTATTTAGGATACACTTTCAATCCTTCATAAGAAACCAAATGACCCAAATATTTAACCTCACAAGCCCCAAAAGTGCATTTAGAAGGTTTTGCATACAATTGATGTTGTTCTAAAATAGAGAGTACCTGTTTCACATGTTGCAAATGGTCTTCCTAATTTTTATTGTAAATGAGGATATCATCAAAGAATACTAGAACAAATTCTCTAAAAAATGGCCAAAAAATAATATTAATCAAACTCTAAAAAGTAGATGGTGCATTTGTTAGACCAAAAGGCATAACTAGAAACTGATAATGGCCCTCATGAGTTCTGAAAGCTATTTTAGGTATGTCTTCATCATGGATTCAGATTTGATGATACCTAGAATGTAGATCTAACTTGGTAAAATAAAAAGCACCATTTAATTCATCTAGTAAATAATCAATTATAGGAATGGGAAACTTATCTTTGATAGTGTATTTGTTGATTTCTCTATAGTTAGGGCACATCTTCTAGGTGTCATCTTTCTTTCTCACCATGACAACTGGTGAAGAATATTCACTTTGTCTATGGTGAATGAACCTACATCCAACATCTCTTGTACCATATTTTAAATTTCACTTTTATGGGCATAGGGATACCTATATGGCCTAAATTTGGGTGGTGTACTACCAAGAATAAGTTTGATATCATGATCATGCATGCAACTAGGTGAAAATCCTTTTAGTATGTCACCAAAAACAATAAAACGGGCATCAATCACTTATTACAAATTAAAAGGTGGAGATGGTTGAGTTGGCTATACTTCGATGGAAAATAAGTGAGATACAAATCCTTCAACACTCTTATGAATAATCTTTGTCATTTGATGGGAGCTAACAAGTTTTGGATATTTAGCCCTTAATCCCCTTAGCTCAAATGTCCTTTCTTCAAAATGAATATGCATGAATAATTCTTGGAAATTCATCTCAATAGTGCCCAAAGTTTTGATCCATTGTACTCCTAAAAAAATATCAACTCCACCCATGGGAATATAAAACATAGGAGAATCCAACAAGTAGTCTCCCATAGCTAGCTTAATACTATGACATTTTCTTGAATAGCTGATAGTACCACCATCTGCAATCATAACCTAAAATTCTAGAGCTAGATAAATTAAATAGTTCAAATAAACAACCAACTTACTATTAATGAAGTTGTGTGTCCTCTTAGAATTAATCAAGATAGTGGCCTTCTATTTCTTAAAGAAACCCATCACCTTAAGAGTTTGGGAAGTAATAAAACCTGAAAGGGCATGATAATAAATAGTAGGTTGAGAGTCTTCAAATTCCTCGTTAGGACATTATTCATCCTCACCATGTACTTATTCATCATATTCATGATCATTGTCACCTTTAATGTAAAACAACTTCTTTTTAGAATAATAATGGTCTTTCCTCCATTTGTTGTCACAACCATGACATAACCCTTTGGCTCTCTTTTCCTCAATTTGTCATTGTGTTAATATAGTGGGCTATAGAAATGATGGTGTTAGAAAGGTGAAATCATGACCAATAGTAAAATTTTTCCTTTTGAACATCTCTTTTTCTTCTACCATACATGCCCTAGGGATAGCTTCCGATATATATATATATATATATATATATATATATATATATATATATATATATATATATATATATATATATATATGGTAAAACATTCAAACCTTGAATTAGATGTTATCTTTGAGGTCACCCAAAAATAGATCAATCAAATTTTCCTCAATACTATCTTCCACCTGTAAAAAGAGATTTTGAAGATAATAAATATAATCCTTCACAGTTACCTTTTTGCCATATTTTGGTTAATTATTTGAAATATTTCTTAGAGAAATTATTTTGATAATGAGCCAACAACTCCTCAGTGAAAATAGACCATGTAACTTTTTCTTTTAAGCACATAACTAGTGATACCAAAAGAATTGCTCAGGTTATAGATATAGAGATACCACTATCACCTTCTAATAACTAGGGGTTTGATGCATGTCAAATAAATTCTCAATTTGGATAATTGAACCTATGCATGTCTACATTTGGCAACATCAGTTTCATACTAGTATGGGAGTTGTTGGTGTTGAGAAGAGGATTTAAATGATGAAGTAGAGTGTTATTGGGCTAAAACTAAGATTTAAGGGTATCCAATTGCATAGTGATATGATTCAATTCATTGTGAACCCCATCAATCTCTATGTGTATCCCTAGACATTAGCTTGGATTGAAACAAAGTCATCATGCCTCACCAAGTTCTTTATGTCCACCTATAGCTGAGAAATCACTAGATCTAAAGTTCTAGATTTTATGTCATTGGTAGAAGGAGTCTTACGAGTTTCTTCCCCCCCTTTCTTCTTTGAGTACTGATGAGTGTCATCTAACTCCTCATTTAACCAATATTTAATTGGTGTCTTATCAACTAGGGCTGGTGTCCAAAGCTATCTACAGTAAGGTATGGGATGGTAGATCTAGAAGTCTACTTATGGGGGTGCTTGTTGATCCTATTCTAACTTTGACTAAACTACTTGATTCACGCTTTTGCTAAAAAAGAAAGAAATCAAATCAATCCACTCTTTTTTTGGAAGTAAAATATCACACTCCTCTTTTATGTCTGTATGGAAAGTAAATTCACACTTATACTTACAAAAAAAATTTGCTTCACACTTCTGCTATAAAAGAAAACATACTTTGCATAGAAAAGAAATGAAATAAGAAAATGCTCTTTTTAAATTATGAATTTGTTTTGATGTTTTTATAAATAAATTCAAATAGTAAAAAGATTCTAACTAATAAAACATAACATAAATACCATACATAGTTCTTGGTTCCAAGGAGAGTGGGCCGTTGGTCCTCTCGGACTAAGGAACAAAGATTAATCAGTGCTAGAAACTTGAAATATTAATTCATGGAAATGAAATGATTATAATCTGATTGAAACCTGTATGCTTCTAAAATATCTAATTCTTGATTTTCTATTTTCTCTATATCCTCTATTTCTTCTCTCTTTTTTCATAGTTGAAAGTCTTACACTTTATACTAATACAATCAACTCAAAATAAGACACAAAATAATAGGACTCCTAGTTGATCCCTTCATCCAAAGATAGGAGATTAGATTTCTAAGAGATCCAATTATTTTGATGAAATAAATATCCTATCCTATAATAGTCCAAAAGTCTAATTACATAAAAATTTATCAAAATTAAGTCCTTCAAAATAGTAGGTGGTTATTTTCCTTATTTGATTCCAGTTGGAATGGTTCTTTCTTATCATATCTAGTCTCCAGCTTCATGTTTGTGGAATTGTGCTTACAAAATTAATGGAATTGACCCTACAGAGTTCATAGAAATGAGTCTATAGAGTCCATAGAAATAATCCTATGGAGTCCATAGAAAAAAGCCTGCAGAGTTTGTAGAAACAAGCCTATACAGTCTGTAAAAGCAAGCCTACAGAGTTCATAGTTTTGTTGGATGGAGATCAAAATGCAATGTTCACTATACATCACCTTTGTCTTCTTCTTGATCATTCTTCACACCAAATATCACTAAAACATGCTATGTATTAGACATTAATGACAAAGTAAAGGCTTAGTCTTTGGTTTAATATAAACAAGATAAATATCTTTTTTCCATGTAATAACTATCTAAGAATCTAAGATTTGTATAAGATAATATCCTTCAAGAGATGATTTGAAGGAAACAACATGTCAATAATGAGCCATATTTTGAGCTCATCATTTCCCCAAATATTTACCTTTTACAAGTCCCATTGCAAAAATTTATTAGCATCCATAGCTCTGGCTTCTAATTTTTACACTCTGACTCAAATCATATTCATCAAATTCATTTGTTGTGTCTGTCTGAATTGTTGGTAAATCCCTGATGTGTTTTAATAATTTGTTTCCATATACTGACTTGCTCTTCTGATTGTGGAGCCCAACTCTACCATCTTGGAATAGGTATGATTAGCAAAGGGGGTCTATATCTCATACCAATCCATTTTTATTCTCCCCCAGAGATGATTATCTCTATTAAAATTTCCAAAATTGAGGATGCTCTCCTCATACTCCATCTTAATTTATTTGGGGACATGAATTCTCACCTTTTAAGAAGTACTAAAAGTTGGTCCCATCTATTTACACTTGTAACCATTATTGAATCAAAACTCTATCTTGAAAACAAATTTAAAAAAATAGTACAATCATATAAAGCCTATAAGTAATATGTTTTAACCTCATCATTTAACAAATCATAGTTACAATTCTATTTGATCAATCTAGGAATAGGAAAGGCTAGTGTGACACATAGTCTTAGCATGATTTTTATAGTCCTCAAATCTTCCTTTCCATGCTATTTGATTTTTGAATGTAAAATGTAATGCTCTCAATTGAACTTATCCTACATGAATATTTATTAAAAACTTATTATTCTCATGATCTCCTAGAATAAAGTCATGCAAATAAAATTCACAAAGAAAATCTTGCTAATCAGGTTCAGCACTATAGAAAATTTTCAAAAATGTTGTTAGCTGTAAAGTTTATATAAGGAAGATGACAAGAGATCTACAAAAGCTATCATTTATAAAATTGTTCAAATAAAAACAAACTATATGTAGGAGAAGGATTCCTACATGCCAAAAGAGTTTCTTCTAATGTGCATGCATCTTGCAAATTTTCTTCTAACTCTTGGACTTTAGCCTCTATTTCTTTCTTTTTATTTTCCAAGAGTTTGTTTGAAGAAGTTACATCTTTGTTTTTCTATTTCAGTACAGAACATTCTTCTTCAATTTTATGTAGTATTTTCAAGGGAGGAATAACTAGATCACTTGTTTGACAACCATTGTCAACAAATACCTTAAGAGGAGAAAGTGCAATAGCAGGTGCTTCAAAATATTCTACCAACTTCTATAATCTCCTTTTTTTTTCTTCAGACTTTCTACATATATCCAAAGACTAATCTATTCATCTTCATGTTCTTTTATTATTTCCTCTAATCTATGAATGTCTGGTACATGATTAACAGATATTGTATCTAATTTTTGCACTAAAGATGAGTTAAGACAATTCTTGTTTTGTAATTAATTGATCAAGTCAACAATGTCAGTTATTTATTGTTGTTCAAGAGCTTGAGCTTGAGAAAGCTATGAAGTTAGCTATATAATAAGATCATTTAGATTTGATGATTCACCTTTCTCATTGGTACATATAGTTTTCCTTTTGTCTATTACAATTTCAAATAGAATAGGTGGTTGTTCTGCAATACTTAATTCCTCTACTATGTGTGGCTCTTCCTTTAGATTTGGCTTCTCCATTATGATTGGAGAGTTCCTTTCAGAAGGAATTTCTTCAATATATATAAGTGTAAGAATATTTTGATGTATGGAGGAATGAGACACCATTTTAAGACTATCTAAAATATCTATAGCTTCTTATTCATCTTCTTCTATTAAAATGAGCCTTCTCCTTCTTTTAGTTACTCTTTGAGATACACCTAGTTGATTTTCCTTCTCAACCACCAAACCCTTAGTCGTCTCAAGTTTTTTTGTGACCTTATATCATAATTTTATTCTTCCTATCAAAGGAATTAGTTATACTACAGACTCATGTGATTCTTATGGGGACCTTGAAATGTCAGGGTTTTAAGACCTTGTGAATCTTTTTGAAGAAGAAGAGATTTCTATGGAGACTACAGTTTGAGATTTTTTTCTTGGTATTGTTTTCTCAACTGATGTGGTAGGTGGAGATGAGTGTTCTTATGGTAAATTTGGGGTTTCTTATGTAGGCAAATCTAGAATTTATTGTGCTATACTATTCTAAAATTCCTCCCAGACCTCTTGACCTTACTGAAGGAAATGATATTAGATAATAATCTGAATAAGGCCATGATGCCTAAGAGAAGTAGTAGGGGTTGTAAACATAACTTGTAGAGCACCATATAAGAAATATGGTAGGTTAATTTTATACTGAGTGTTTTGTCTCCCATGCTTAAGATGTATTAAAATTTTCATGGTGTCTCCTCGTAAAAGATGGTGTTGTCTTTCATAAATGATATATTTAAGTACCCACATGGCTACAGATTTCCAAGGTTCAATAAGTGAATTTATTTTAATCCCTTTTGATTTTCCCTTGGAATCTACTAGACATGAAGTTCTTATTTGCTTATTACCAATAAATTGACTAATTAAATCACTAAATGAAACTCTTCCTATAGCTCTCATTCCTTCTAGAATTTGTATAATTTGGATTATGATTTGAGTTGTACTAGGAATAATAATGCCTTTTATAATTGAAAATTTAGGGGTGAGATTGGTAATGAATTCACTTACCATTGTTTCATCAAAACCCTAGAAATTTTCAATGAAAGGTAGTTAGCCATTGGCTCTAAACACTGCTATAAAAGCACTGTATTTATGAAACTTTACTAGATCCTTAAGCTCTGATCTTGTCTTTTATCTCATTTCTATTCGAATTCATAGTTAACTCAATTCCTTTAACTCTAATTAAGGTGTATACCATTCTTTTGTTGAAGTTGATAGGCAATAGGCCCTGAGGATTGGTAGACTAGCTTCTATTTCAAGTCCATAGAAAGGAAATGGCTCATTTGAAATGCTACAACTACATGATTCTGTAGTGTGGTATGATGATTTGATATAGTTAAGCACCACACATTTCTATGGACTGTGCCAACTATTTTTTGTCATTAATACAAGTTATGTAAAATGATGATGTGTCACATTGATGGTGACAACAATTCATTACTTCATTAAAAACCCCTTTTTATGATGTCCTATCATTGTGATACTTGATGACTCAATTGATGATATCAAAGCTACACACTTATCTATATACCTTTGCTGGCTTAGTTGCATGCTTTTTCATTATGGCATGTGTCATTCCATTTTGGAAGATTCAAATTTAGGTCATCTCCAAAGAATAGGATCTTAATCAAATCAGATATAATTATTTAACTTAAACCTAGATAAATAAAATATATGTCTTACTTACTTTAACCTTAGACGTTATCCTTTGCTCACCACGTGTCTTGTATAAATAGGTTTGCATGGGTTAGTTTATTGCATGGAGATGACCAATCATAATGTCATGATGATATTTTCTTATAAATGTTTTATTTTTTCCCTTTGGCTAGCCATTATTGGTTTTCTAGCCAAAGCCCCTTTCTATAATGCATAGCCAGCCAACAAGCTAGTTTTCTAGGCATGCATTGTCAATAACATCCTTGGAAGGATTTTCACTATTGATTTTTATTTATTTATTTATTTGGATTATCAAAGATCATGTTCACTAGAAGACGTAGAGCTTTCTAGAACAACTACTTGATCCTTTACTTTTTGAATAAATTCATCTTTATTGAGAGGTTTTTGATAGATCTTCAATCTATGTCCATTGACTAACAGAGCTCTTCCACTATCATCAATAGGTATCAGCTTAATATAACCACTTTCATAGACCTCTTCAATCTCATAAGGTCCCAACCATCTTGTTTGTAGTTTTCCTTTGAACTTTTGAAATTTAGAATCAAACAATAGTGCCCAATCTCCTTTTTGAAACTTCCATTGCTTGATTTGTGCAACATGCCAAACTTTTGTTTGATGTTGTACCAATTTAATTCTTTGTAGTGCTTCCATCCTCATTTCATCAAGTTGATTAAGCTGTAGGAGTATTTCTTTTTGTATTTATTCTAATTCAATTCCTACTTCTATAGTTGTTTTCAAAGTTTCTAATTCAAATTCAACAGAGAATGAAGACTTCTTACCATAAACTAATTCATAAGGTTAAAATCTAGTTGTTGTTTTATAAGTAGTATTATAGGCCCAAATAGCTTTTGGTACCTTATTTGCCCAATCCTTTTTGCTGAAATTAACAATTTTGGTTAAAATGGTTTCCAATTCTTTGTTGGTGACTTCAACTTATCCATTCACTTGTGGATGGTATGGAGATGTTTTTCTATGTTGAGTTTAATACACTTGCATGAAATGATTTATCATGTTTGACATGAACTATGGTCCTTGATCGAATAATATCTCTCTTGGATACCAAATCATTGCATGATTTAAAAAAATAAGAAATTAACTACCATCTCCTCTCTTCCATGAGTTAATGCTTCCACTTCTACCCACTTCATCATGTAGTCTATACATACTAGGAGATATTATTTTCCTCAAGAAGGAGGATCCATTGGACAAATAAAATCAATTCCTCATTTTTCAAATGGTTCTAAAACCAATTGAGGATGAGGGTGCAGAGGCATCTCTATTGAAAGATCAGGTTGTCCGATTCACTGACAAGCATCACAATGTCTGACATATCTTTTTATTTGATGATGAAGATGAGGCCAATAATATCCTACTCGCAATATTTTATGTATGTCTCTTTAAGTTGAGTAATGACCTCCTCCTAGTTCATCATGACAAGCTCTAATGATATCATAGGCTTCACCATTTGTCACACGCCTGTAAAACACATTATGAAGGCCAAGTTTAAATAACATTCCATTAATCCATTTAAAATAAGAACTTTCTTTGATTAAACATTTCTTTTCTTTTTATGAATAATGTAGAGGAAACTTCCCTAAGGTGAGGTAATTGGCTATATCAGTAAACCATGGAGATTGGGCTAAAATAGCAAGTAATTATTTGTCTAGAAAGTCATCTTCCACTGGTTCTTCTTCACCTGTAGTGTTCATTCTTGACAAGAAATTAGCAACCACATTAGACTTCCCTAGTTTGTGTATAATAGTAACATCAAAATCTTGTAAGAGAAATAGCCATCTAATAATCCTACCTCCCACAATTGGTTTGTTGGTAAGATATCTAATAGCTGAATGGTCCATATAGACAAATACCTTGTAGCCTATTATGTAGTGTCTAAATTTTTGATTGCATAAATTACAGCTAAGAATTCCTTCTTAGTAGTGGTGTAATTTCTTTCAACAGGTGTCATGTTTTTTCTAATATAATATATAGCATATATGTTACCCTCTTCATCCTTTTGTCTAAGAACTAATCCTAGTGCTATATTGGAAGAATCTATGTATATATAGAATGGATTAGTCTAATCTAGTTCTCTCAATACTAGAGTAGTAACAAGTTTAGCTTTGATGGTCTCAAAGGCCTACTAGCAACTATCACTCCATTCAAATGTACTATCTTTTCTAAGCAAGGCAAACATAGGGGCAGCTATTTGACTAAACTTATCTATGAAGCATCTATAGTAACCAACATGTCCCAAAAAACTCTTAACTTTAGTTTGTGTTTGTGGAATGGGTAAGTTGGAAATTATTTCAACTTTTTTTTGATCTACTTGAATGCCTTTTGTAGAAATATGGTGTCTCAGGACTATTACTTCATCCATCATCAACAAACATTTCTCATGGCTCAAAGATAATTGATGTTACTCACATTTGATTAGTACTCTTTTCAATTTGGTAAGAGCTTCTTCATAAGTTTCACCATAAACAGTGAAATCATCCATATATACCTCAACACAATCATTTATAAGGTCAGAGAATATTGCCAGAACTGCTTTTTGGAAGGTTGATGGAGCATTACAGAGTCCAAATAGAAGTAATCAGTAAGAAAAAGTTCCACAAGGATAGGTAAACATGGTTTTATCTTGATCTTCAGCTGCTACCATTATCTGGTTATACCCACTGAAGCCATCCAAGAAAGAAAAATATTTCTTCCCTACTAACTTATCACGAACTTGATCAATGAAAGGTAAAGGAAAATAATCTCTTAATTTTGATTTGTTTAGTTTTCTATAATCTACACATACTATTAAATTTCCATTTTTCTTGGGCATAATTACTAGAGGTGACACCCACTGGCTGTCTGAGATGGGGTAAATAAACCCAATTTCCAGCAGCTTTTGGATTTCTGTTTTGACTATTTCCTTTAATGCTGGGTTTATTCTTCTTTGTGGTTGTCTGACTAGTTTGATAGATTCTATGTAAATGTGATGAGTGCATATGTTGGGGTGAATTCCTTTCATGTTGGTATAATCCCAAACAAAAGCCTTGGTATGTCTTTCCAATACTTCAAAGAGTTGATCTTCCTCTTTATTTGTCAACCAACTATTGATGTTTAAAATTTTTATAAGTAATACCATGATTAGTTTTGTACCTAGATAGTTGGATTATATTTTCTTAAACTCACTAATTAATGAGTTCAAAGGACATGGATGAGGAAGTAGCTTATGAAACATAGTTACATTATCAATAAACTCTTTTTCAGGAGGAATCAGTCTTGCTAAGGAATAATGAAATGCATCTAAGAAATGAGTTTGTTGTTGTTTTACCAATTTCCACACACTTTCCTAAATCAATCTATGATCATATGATGAAGAAGTACTAGCAGAAGTAGAAGTGGAGGTTTTAGAATTTTCCAACTAACCCATGAATCCTAAACCAAGGTAGTCCATATCTTTCAGACTGACAGAGTCCATAGTTTCTAGACGGGCATAGTTTGTAGTTTCAGGACTGGTAAAGTCCTTAGATTCTGGGTATAGGTCTCCATTCAATTCTTCCAAGTGTTTTTTAAATTTGATCATGGCTAAGGAGGAAATGTTGTTTAATGTGTTATTTGTTTCATCCACCCAAAGTTCTTGTATACAATCTGTTGATGGTTTTTTAGAATGATATGAGGAGATGCATTTGGATTTTAACCCATTAGAAATGGTCATGTCTCCTGACCTACAATCAATCAATGATACTACAGTAGCCAACCATGGTCTACCTAGGATTATAAGATATCCTTGATTCTTTATTTTGGGTTGCAAGACCATGAGGTCTATTGGATATTCCCAAGATTCTATTAACACTTCAACATTTTCTATAGTTCCCTCTAGTTTCATTACCAACTAGTCAACCATTTAAAGAACCACAATTGTGGGTTGCATTTTCATAAGAGATAATGCATGGAGAGTATTAGTTGTCATGACATTTATTATTGCTCCCAAATCTACCAAGACGTTAGGAATTTCTTTCCCTCCGATTGTAATTGTGATCACTAAGCTTCTCGAATCTACATATTTTGGAACTAATAGTTTTCCAACTACTAAATTAGCAACTTTTCCATCAACATGAATGGTTCCTAGATATTTTGCTTTCCTCCAAAGTGTTTTAATACAAAGGTTTTTGATGATCTTATTTAATTTAGGTATATTCCTAATAGCTTGTAGAAGGGGTACCTTAATATTGATCTTTTACAACTCATGGACCAAGTTTGAGTCTAGTTTAATATCAGTTTCTCGTAATCTTTCAAGAAATGGAATTAATAGTGTAGTAGTGTTTCCTTTATTTACTGGAAGGGTCATTTTGATTTTAGTTTCTCTAGTGCCTAATTGAGATGATTCTGTCTTTTTATTTTCATTAGGTATCTCAAAAATAAGTACTTGAGGTTTTTATATAGTTTTTCTTGATCTCAAATGTATATATGAACACTCAATAGATCTAACATTGATTATTTCTTCCTATTCATTAACATAAATAGGTGTTGGTTGTTTATTTTTTAGATTTTTTATTGGTTGTGTAGGCATTGAGGGCTGATTGATTTGTCCTTATTGTTGAATAACTAGGGTGGCATAATGGTTTGTTGTTGAAGTGGTCTTCTTGGTTGGGTGAATTGTGACTATGGGTTCCACTACTGATTCCATTATTGATATGGTTGTGGCATCCAATGTTATTGTCATACCTATTATTGTTGTGGTTGTGACACCATCCATGGAGATGTTGGCATCCAATCTTGTCCTACCCATGGATTTTAAATTGATGGAATTTGGGGTTGATTCCAAAATGGTGAAGGAACTGAAACATTACATGGTGTCATCCATGGATTAATTAGATTTTTCACATTAAACTATCCTTGAGCCTAGTTTTGTGGGGTAAAGTTTTGTCTCTGAATATAATTTACTTCTTTAGTGGAATGGACTTGGGTTTTTATTTGATTCTTTAAAATAGGTAGAAGGGTACAATATTTGGTAGCATGATCTATTACATCACAGATCTCACATGATGAAATATTATTTCTATCTAGGGGCAGTCTCTAAGAGTGTGTTTCTATATGCACTTAGGATAGGAGATTACTAAAGGATCTATTTCATTTGCCTTAGTTTAAAGGCCATCCAAAGTACTATTTAGTGTAACCAGAATATCTATTTTAAGATTAGAAAATTCTTACATTAATTTACCCACTTCATTAGATTTCCCCAGCTTTCCTTTCCTAATTCCAGGTTTTATTTGAGAGTAATGGTACAAAGCTCAAAAATTTGATCGAAATCCAATTTATTTATATCTCCTCTACCCATCAAATTTAAGGCATCTCTAGTGTCCTCATCCAATCCTTTCAAGAAAACCAATTTTTGAATGTCTTTATGAGTGGATAATTACTTCTTTTAAGAGTGAACATGAATCTATCCAAATAATCCTCTAAAGATTCATCCTCATTCTATTTGATTTTTAAGAAATCCTCTTTTCTTTCTTGCACTCAGTATTAATCTTGGTATTTGTTTAAGAATTCTATTTCCATATCATCCCATGTTCTAATAGAATTTTTAGGTAAACCCATAAACCATCTCATAGCTACATCTTTAAGTGTAGAGGGAAATATTTTTAATTTATGGCTATCAGTTGTGTGATCATAGGTTTGACATAGCACTTTAAACTTAAACAAGAATTGATCAGGATCTTCTATAGATCATCCATAAAAATTTGGTAGATTAGCTGGTGAAATATTTTTCATGGGGGTTTGATCATTAGGATCTGAAACAATAGGAAAGGAAAAAGCCCTTGGTTGTGCAAATTGTTGATTTTTTTGGAGAGCCATTTCTTCTTCTGATGATATTTCAAAGCTGAGATGATCTTCCCACTGAATGTTTATGGTCTCAGTTATAGGTTATTCCAAGTTCTCATAATTTTATTCAGCTATGGATATTTAAAATGCTTCTTCTAAGTCTTTGGCAATCTCTAAGTGATGTCTTCCTGTAAGAGATTGATCTTGAGGAATTTGTCTTATGGGGCTTGCATGTGGAAATGGCGTAGTTCCTATCCTAGTTTCAGAGGATTCATGTAAATAGGTTTCACTTGTATCTTCTAGTACACTACTCAAAGATGTTGAAGGAGTGTCCACTTGAGTTCTTGGTGGAAACTTCGGAATAAATCATCCTTTATAATATCTAGGATGGTACATCAATTTATTAATTGTTTTGGGATTTTTATGATTTTTACAAAAAAAATTCACTCTAGATCAATAATTATTACATTACTAACTCCTTGTGTTCCCTAACAATGGTGCCAAAAATGATGAGTGTCATATAAGTCCTCATTTAACCAATATTCAATTGGTTTCTTATCAACTAGGGCTAGTGTCCAAATCTATCTATAGTAAGGTATGGGATGGTAGATCTAGAAGTCTGCTTATGGGGGTGCTTGTTGATCCTATTCTAACTTTGACTAAACTACTTGATTCATGCTATTGCTAAAAAAGAAAGAAATCAAATCAATCCACTCTTTTTCTAGAATTAAAAGATCACACTCTTATTTTACGTCTATAAAAAAAAGTAAATTCACACTTCTACTTATGAAAAAAAATTGCTTCACACTTTTATTGTAAGAGAAAACATACTTTGCATAGAAAAGAAATGAAATAAGAAAATGCTCTTTTTAAATTATGAATTTGTTTTGATGTTTTTATAAATAAATTCAAATAGTAAAAAGATTCTAACTAATAAAACATAACATAAATACCATACATAGTTCTTGGTTCCAAGGAGAGTGGGCCGTTGGTCCTCTCGGACTAAGGAACAAAGATTAATCAGTGCTAGAAACTTGAAGTATTAATTCATGGAAATGAAATGAGTACAATTTGATTGAAACCTGTATGATTCTAAAATATCTAATTCTTTATTTTATATTTTCTCTATATCTCTATTTCTTCTCTTTTTTTCATAGTCAAAAGTCTTACACTTTATACTAATATAATCAACTCAAAATAAGATGCAAAAGAATAGGACTCCTAGTCAATCCCTTCATCCAAATATAGGAGATTGGATTTCCAAGAGATCTAATTATTTCATTGAAATAAATATCTTATCCTATAATAATCCTAAAATATGATTACATACAAATTTATCAAAAGCAAGTCCTTCAAAATAGTAGGTAGTTATTTTTCTTATTTGATTCCAGCTGAAATGATTCTTTCTTATCCTATCTGGTCTCTAGCTTCCTATTTATGGCATTGTCCTTATAGAATTATTGAAATTGACCCTATAGATTCCATATAAATGAGCCTATAGAGTCCATAGAAATAATCCTATGGAGTCTATAGAAATAAGCCTACATTGTCCATATAAACAAGCCTGCAGAGTTTGTAGAAGCAAGCCTGTAGAGTCTGTAGTTCTGCTGGATGGAGATCAAAATGGAATGTTCACTATACATCACCTATGTATTATTCTTGAGAATTATTCACATCAAAGATCACTAAAACATGCTATGTATTAGACATTAATGAGAAAGTAAAGATTCAGTCTTTGGTTTAATATAAACAAGATAAATATCTATTTTCCATGTAATAGCTATCTAAGAATCTAAGATTTGTATAAGATAATATCCTTCGAAATATGATTTGAAGGAAATAACATGTCAATAATGAGCCATATTTTGAGCTCATCAAGTACTAGGACCTACAATATACAAAACTTAAGAGGGTTTTTACATCAAAAAAAGTATACCAATAGATGACACCATTGTGATCGCCTTGCCAAGATGAATCTAATGATTGCCTTTGGACACTAGGGTAAAAGTTTTAGCACTAAAAAAACTTATCAACATAATATACCATTATTATTATCTCACTGAGATGAATCCAATGACTACAATTATACAATGGGAAAAAAAATTATAGACCTTTTTTTTTAAATATTATTTTCACAAAAGTGTTTCGAGTAATACTACACCAATGAAAAAAAAATTCTTACCAGATTACAAGTTATGTTCTTTTTTCTCTCACCCCTCCCATAAGCCATGCTTCACCAAATCCAAAAAAAACACCACTAGAAACTTACCCAAATTGAAGCTCTAATACCAATTATAATGAAATTACTTAGATATTCACATATAATGATTTTATATCACATAGAATAAGCAAATATGAGAGATCACACAATAGTAATTGATAGCAGAGAATAATAATGGATAATATAACAAAGCCACTTTGAGGGGGGAACCTCCACAATAATTCACAAATAGTAGAATACTTAACATAATGAATAATGACTAACCACTATCTCCCATATATAGTCTACTTAGCCAGGCTTATTCCATAGGCCAACCTATCTAAGAACATAGACAAATGTAAAAAGTATATAAAAGAGGTATCTAAGCCACAAGATGGCCACACATATCCCTATACATACCAATGGTTAAGGGCATAGTAGGTGGTTCATAAATTTGAGTCCTTGATTATTTTTATGTTTTTGGGATAAATGATATTTTTTTAAATTTTCCATGTATAACTCTATTATAAGATCTCATTAACAACTATTGATTAATAGTCCTTGACAATGGTGATAAAAAATGATAGGTTGTTGTTATACTTTTCATTTAACCAATCAATGAATGAGTGTCATTTTCTATTAGGTCCAGTGTCAAAGGCTTTATGAAATCAGATATTAGGTATTTGGGTTAAAAATTCATTGTTTTAGACATGTTTACTCTATTATTTGTGCCTAGATCATAAGGAAAACAAATAAGATTCTAATTACATGTGACAAAAAGGGTAAATCTAGAAAGTTTTCTTAATTGAATATTTCATATCGAATTCCTTATTAAAAGGATTCCTAGATTCACACCATCAACATCCATATCTTAAACATATAAATTAAGACACTATAATGTCCTCACTCAACTTGTTAGGCTAGGTAGGATAGTGTTGTATTTCAAAATGTGAGAATCTTGATTGCCTATTGTCACCTAGACTGCTTCTTGATAGATTTTGAATATGGGGATGAGATAACAAACTTTCTTATAAACTTTATTCTTATGGAAATTGAAAGACACACTTTTCATAAGGTAAATTCACTTGTATTGAATTGAAATAAACTTTGCATTTAATGGAATCACACTTGCATTAAAATCAATCACACTTGAGTTAAAATGTAAATGACACTTTGTAGTAAAATGAAATATAATTGAATCAAAATAAATACACTTTTAAACTATAAACTAGAAATACCAATTGTCTTAATATTTAGAGAGAAGTGGGCCCTTGCTTCTTCCTCATAACAAGGTTAGATTTTACTTAGTAATGAAATGGAATGATGAACTTCATTAATAATTCATTATCAAAAGGAACATATACATATGCTAAAAATTCTATAAAACTACACTTGAATGTTTATTTTCTCTATTATGCTCTCTAATATCATATAATGAGAAGGAGACATGTATTTAAAACACATCTCAATGACTATTCTCATAATATAAAATTTGGTGATCTAGATAGCCAAATACACTTATTTAAAAAAAAGATCTAGGAATCAGATTCCATGCTTATAGGGAAGCATTGGAACCAATTAAACTAATAATAGACTAAGTATAACTAACATATATCTAAAGATATTATGTCTATATTCACAAAATAAAAATACATTTATATTTGGATCATCTTTAGACTATTAATATGAATAATAATGTCTAAAAGAAGATATCTAAAGAGGGAATATATATATATATATATATATATATATATATATATATATATATATATATATATATATATTTGGAGTTATTATATTGATCTTTAGAGTATAGTTGGACATCTTTAGAGTGTGGCTAGGCATATTTAGAGCATGACTAGATAGGTCTTTAGATAATCTTTAGAGCTACTTGGGTAGATATTTGGAGCTTTGATGGAACATCTTTGGAATTGTAGATCCTTAGATCTCGACTAAGGATCTTCATAGCTCACTATATTCTATGTTGAGTCTTCAAAATTATTGCAAAAAAGGTATTTAAAAAACTATTGATGACTTCTCAAAATAATTCTACTATAGAGATGTATACTCATTTCATCCAATTTAGACATAAATAAGAACATAGAGAATCAATAATGTATCACATATAAAAAAAGACAATTTCAGTCATTTCTTACTTATATGATACCTTAACTATTAAATTTAATGTATCATATAACCAAGAGGCAACACTTATGGATAGTTCTTATGAGATATAATATGTTAAATAGAATACTCATCAAGGGAAGAAAAGTATTAGAGAGTATTTGATAAAAAAACACTAATTTAGACTAGATGGATATTTTTATGAGTCCAATATAATGAATAAGTGGGCCCTCATGATAATAAACACAAAAGGAACACATTATTACCTAAACTTATCCAATTTAGTACTAATTGGATGAGATAATGGATATTTATTTTTTAGTCATGATATAGAAAAAATAGATAAGGAGGAAATAAAGAAAGAATATATTACAAAATATGATCTAAAAATAATAGGACCAATCCTTGGAGAGAATAAAACTATGAGGGAAGATTACAAATCAAAAGTGGATAAACTTAAGAATGTTATTGGGGGTGCTAAAACATTATTTACATAATCTATAAGCTAGCTAATGGCATAAGATAATAAAAATGAGATGGAGGACCTAGAGAGACAACTCATTATATCACCTACCAGTTATGATTCCATCAATATTCCTACCAAAGAATATTCAAAGAAATATATTGATCTAAAATATGAGTACAAATAAAATCAAGCATAGTGTATCTTCATCTCTGAATAAATAGAGGAATAAGAATCACTATTGATCAAAATGAATAATATTAAAATAAATATTTCAAAGCATCAGACATACATAATAACCTTGTAATTCATACTATCTCTAATGGACAATGTGAAAACAACCAAGGAAAATATTACATTAGAGCACACAATTATGAAATCTAAGGTAATACTGATAAAATGGGAGACCTTGTCTAGAACCATGATAGAGATATACTATAATCATCTTCCTAAAGAGGGGTAATTAATAACTAGTATAATTTATTTTTGATAGAGTCTGAGTTATCTTTTAAATCCATCAAGGTGATTCAGACAAATATAATATGATATTTTACGCAATACATATATGTTTTTAGTTGTCTATTACAATACCCTTATGTAGAAAAATGTTTTTATTAGTATTTGTCTAGAGAAGGTAAATGGGGTTTTTTCTTAAGTAAGTCTTCTAGGATTATTCAAAAGTGTCTTAAGGATAAGATAAATTACAAATTATAGGAATTTTTGAAACATTCCTTTATATAAAATATAAAACATCACTATGGAAACCCTAGCCTTTTTGTAATATAAAAATACATCTCGATCTTGATAGAAAAAAGGATTACACCTTCCAAGGAAATGTGGTATAGTATGCAGGTTTATGGAAATGTAAGGAATTTTACATGAATAAGACACATATGTTTATTTTTTATAGGTATCAATTTTTTACTTATATTGTATTAATGTGAAATTTATTAGATAGTAGAGATATTATAGAAATAATAGTGGTTTTAGTGAGTAGGAAATACTTGAGATTTATATAAGGTGATATAATTATATGAGATATTATACCAAAGAGAGCAAAGGTATAGATTAAATATAAATGTGGAATGTGTGTCCAATAAATTAAGATAGATATCTATCTTATCTAACTTAGTGAATCCAAGATTAGATAAGTTAATCAACTAAATTCCATTGAAATATATGTTTATATTAGGACCATGACCAAATTGGATATGTTGAACCTAACCAAGGGATTTTTTACCACACGACACAAAAGGAGAGGGATCCAAAGCCTCTATTCAAATGACACTATGAAATAACCTTATTTAGATTTAAATACATAAAATAAAACTAATTTAGTACTCACCAAAGCTTGTGGCACTAAGGGGAATGGTTGAACATAAAAAAATAATAAATGGATGATTTTAGGTAAATAGGGGCCTAGATCATCTAAAAGAAAAGATAGAAAGAAAATAAAACCATGTATCTATACTAATTTAAGCATAGACATCATATAATAAATGAGTTATGCATTGATAAGACATATTACCTATACAATATATATCCATCAAATGAAATATAAAGAGTTGATAATACTTACCTTGGGTGAACCTATCTAGTGTCAATTTCTCCCTTGGATAATGGTGCTTTACAAGAGGTTGTTTTATATTTGTAAGGATCACACTATATAAATCATCTCTAGGATATAGATATGCATACTTTTCATTCAATAATTCCAACAAGATAAGTAATATTCTATCTAAGGCAAACCCTAAATAATGGTTTCTTCAAATATAAATTTAGTAGAATTATGAACTATAGTGCTGAGAAAATTAATTTTTTTCTATATTGGATTTAAATTAAACTTGTATTTATAGTAATGGATAATTTTTAACTCTTCTATAATTTCATCTGATAATATCAACTAGTTTGATCTAGTTAGTTATAAAAATTTACTATTAGGCCTAAAAATAAGTTGGCTAGAATAACTTAGTTATATAACATGTACTTAATATTTCATAACAAGATTAGCCTAATTAACTTATTAGGTAAAATGGGTAATTTATTAATTAGGGTCTATTTGAAAGGATAAATTCTTAGGGAAATGTGTAAATATGATTTGGATTTCCTAGGTAATTAGATAAGTAGGGTTTATAATGGGTTTAGGAAATGATAGATTTTAACAACAATATTTCAATGTACCAATGGTCTACCCACCCATTTACTAGTGCACCACTTAAGATATGCACTCAAAGAGACCAAAAATTTATAGGTTCCTACAAGAGAGAAAGTGTTATTAAATGATAATGTTTTAAAATATTACTTGTATACATATGGCCCACTCGAATCTCATCATGCATCATGAAATTATAACATGTGATGGTTCCTCAAGAAACAACATACAAAAAACAACACTATGATAATAAATTACAATAGAAATAAAAAAATAAATTAAAGTAAATAATTTATAGAAATGTACATTCATTTAAATTCTTATTATTTATATAAGAGATGCATGAGAAGCATATGGAAGAGGTGTCTAGTATGCAAAACAAGAGAGGGACCTAAACTATAAGATAAAAATCATTTTTTAACAAAAATATGTGTTTATTACTAATAAATTCTCTACATTATTATGATTCCAAATTTTAATTCTGGTTTGTCAAAAGAGTTTATAGAAACAAAGTTATGATCAAAATACATAATTTATCGATAAATAATTGGTGCTTTTAAATTTTTAAAAAAATAATACAAAATACATAAATTATAATTTATTTATGAATTTACAATTATTGAATATCAAATATCTAAGTATTCTAGTTGATTAGGGAAAGAGATAATGGTGTGAACTTGAGGAGTCTGATGCATTGAAGAGCATATTATAGTTGTTACATAGACAATCCAAGTATGAGATGGATTTAATTTGAATTTTTAACATTGTGGGATTATAATGAAGTAGTTTAAGAAAAGTAGGTTTTAGGTAAAATACATATCATGGAATTATCCCTATAAAATTTATTAACAGAGTAAAAATAATGGGGGTTAGTGGGTAGGAGTCAAAGTTTGAAAAATTAGGTCTAGGGTACTAATGATGAGCTAGTTAAAAAATGCAATGAAATTTGAGTGGGATTGACATGATTGATTTAATTGGTTTGGGTGTTCATAAATAAGTGGATAAATTCATATTAAGTGGATAATTAAGTATAATATTTTAGTTACAGATCACATTTAAGGTGACCGATCTAGTTATATGCTCAAGGGTGGATGATGACATATGTCATGGCCGACTTAGTTAAATGAAAAGATGGATGACTTAGTATATAGGGTGGCTTATGTAGTATATTTTAACTAAGGTGGTCAATTTATTAATCCATGGATGATCATGTATAAAAATTAGGTGGTTGAACTAGTAGAAAAAGTGGCTGACATAATGAAATTGTAGATAGTTTTCTATGCCCTATCTGATATTTAAAATTTTTAGATGGATGATGTAGTATAAAATATGATTGATCTAGTAGGATATGAATAAATGTGTGGATGAATTAGTATATAATTTGGGCTACATAGTTTTGAGTGGTAAGGAAAAAGATAATAAGGCTTATGAAGTAGTTAATTACTTATATTTTTTAGTTTTTAGCATATGTTTATTGATTATTTGGGATGGAAGCTCATATGTGCTTTATTTTTTGATATTTTATAAAGAAAAAAAAGACTCTAGATATTATTGGACATGGTGTGGTTAACATATATACTCTAGGTATTTCATGTGGTGGATCATGATTAGTTTACTACCTTAGGTTTTGGTGGTATTATGGAGATGTGATAAATTTTGCTTAGTTTGGAGTTAGTCTCCATTTTATTGTTTACATGGGAGTGACTAAATAAATTTTTTAGAAAGGTAGAGGATGGGGATACAATTGAAGTGGGTTTTACCCTTAAGGATGTTCATGCTTTATTTGGGCTCCTAGTTATAGAGTTGTCTATATCATGTGATAAACTTGAGATAGATGCAAAGAATTGAGCCTTAGCCTTATGGACAACTAGTTCTGTGAGATATATCTAAGATAGCTTATGAGTGTGATTAATTAATGTACATGTGTTATAAATTCTCTCTCTCTCTCTCTTTCTCTCTCTCTCTCTCTATATATATATATATATATATATAATTACACTATTATAATTGTGACATATCATGTGATATGTCATGACTTGGATGAGAAGGTGCCACTATTTATTATAGCATTATGTTGGTCCATATTATTATAGGGTACAATGTATGATTTATTATTAGTGATTTAGGTGTAGTTGGTGCATTATTTTTATAATATTTTATGATAAGGGTAGATGACAATGGACTATGTTATTTTTTTATGTATTTGGATTTATGAGAGATTCTTGATATATCAACCTGTATGATTACCATATGTATTGGATGTTACCATGTTACATGTGTGGTGATGGGAATAGGATCACACAATTTATGTTATACCACATGTCCTAATGTTATAGAAAATCATGTGGAGAGAGATTATTTTATAGACATATTTAGGAATAATAGTTACATGTCCCTCAAGTCCAAGTAGATTTTAAGAATAGTATAAGAAAGGATTATAGGGCACTATCCTTGGTTGGTAGAGCCATATAAAAAAAATCATTTACTAGAATAATTCAATTTTACACACCCATAAACTCCTATAGTAGTTCCAATATATTGGTAATGCCATTCAAGGGAGTGTTGTGTTTTGGGGGTATATCATTACTAGTAGATGTTCCTATCATACGATCACATCAGTTGAGACATGGAGGATGACAATGTTGACAATAGTGAGGGGATATATTGGTAGTCAAAGGAGTAGAGGATGTGAATATTTTTGAATGTAAATAGGTATTATATTGACCATGGTAGTAATGGAAATGGAGTTAGGCTCTAGTGTAACCATGTATATATCCACATGCACCACCACAAGCACCACCCAAAGGGAGATATTATAGTGTGTCCTACACTAATTTTGTCAATTATGAGTTAGATTCATAATTTATTTCATCATGATTGTGTGATTCATTTTAATCATTATAGATTCTTTACACCACCATAAAGCCATGTTTTTCATCAGTTAATTGGTGGGCAAGATGATCAGGATAATTTTAGTAGGTAATTTATATTTTATTGATTTTGTGATCAATTGATATGCATGATAGATATATGTACTATTTTTGATATATATATATATATATATATATATGTGAGATCAAATGTTCATTTTTTTTGCATTTTATAGATGTTATGACATAAGAGGCTAGGTGGTCATCCATGGTTGAGATAGATAATCATGATATACTAGATGATGTAATACCTAAACATGATTTGACATAGATTATTCATATGATGCTGACCTCAACACATGTATGCTAGTTGTCTTCAATTTTTCAATCTGATAACTCGAGAGTTATGTAGATGGTTTGATATAATTTATATGGTATTACCACTAGGTGTTGGTGCTAGATATATATAGGCATTATTGTCATTAGTTATCAAGTGAGACACACTTTTGGATATAACATGATAGTTGGCATAGGTATAGGTCCAAGTGTTCCATTTATAGTGATTGGTGGAGGGACCACAAACACGCACACAATCATCTTAGTGTATTTTTCATAGAGGCCAATCATAGGCTTCTATGGGAATTGTATCCTATCCATCATGAGATAGGTAGGGTAGACCATATGTATAGAGTTATCGTTGTACTATGATTTTATCATGTGATATTATTTCGAATATAGTTGTGCCATTTATATATATTTGTGTGTGTGTGTGTGTGTGTTTGATGATTCATGGATGTTATGGATTTACTTATTTTCATTTTATCATGTGTTTGATCTTTATATATGCCAGGAAAAAATGTATGATGTACATGTTTATTATTTTCTAGTAAATGTGAATAGATCCATGCTGAATAATAATGATAAAGAAAATAGTTTTGAAAATGAGAATAAAAATATGATATTTTGGTAAAAATATAACACATCAATTATGAGGAAGGCTTGAACATATCACAGGTTTTAAATTACAAATCACAAAAGACTAACTAAAATGGTATGATCAACATAATAGTTAAATGCATCAAGGGGAGGCTTTTAGGAATTATGATGTGAAGACATGAAATTAAAAATTTGAAAATAGATGTTGTAACAATACTTAGTATACATGACATATTAAGAAAGTGTGCAAACACTTAAGATTTTGTTTGGATAAGAAAACTTAAGATAATAGTTTTTATAGATGTAATGTAGTTGGATAATGAGTGAAGTATGCATATAATCTCATGAAATTTATTTACATAAAATTTAGAATGAGCTTACCTCTCCACAATGTGTTCCCTCTTCCTCATGAACCCTAACAAATCCATCGGTCTACTGCAACGATTGGGTACATGTGTGAGAAAGTAGGTAGCACTAAATGTAAAAATGAGACCTCCTATCCTAGTATAATAGCCTACCATACCCCAATGAACCTCAAATCTATTATGAGGCCAAATATGGAATTTTAGATTCAACTAGAATATGAAATGTGCTAAAGGATAATCACATATTTTAGTGTGATTTTGACTTTTGAATATTTTTTCCTTTTGATCATTTCCTTTTGTTTAAATGATTTAGATTTTAAATTTTGTGGATTTAGATATTTCTCCTCCATATTAATTCAAAAGAACCAAAAATGAGTGATATATATGACTAACACAAATAATCTTATACCTTGGTTATAATAGATAAGTTCTTGAAACTTATGTTGGATTAAAAAATGCTTAGACTTTCCAATAAGTAAATATGCAATCTCGAGGATAACCTTATGTGTGCTTAATATGAGGGATATATAAGAGGAAAATGGGTGTCCTAGGATATTCACGTAAATAATGGTACAATGATGAATATGATTTGTAAATGATCATAGGTACAATAAGATAGTATAGGGTGTGGTCTAAATTTCTATGTCACATAAATAACTATACTATTCAACATGTGATCTAACATAAACATCTAAGTAATGAAAAAACATCCAAAAATATGGGGAATTAAAGTGTCTACAAAGTATGTAAATAAATGAAATTAAAGACTAAACATTGAATGTAAGAGTAACTATGTACAAGTAGAGTAGATAAAAAAATATTAGTAGTGCATCACAAATGTGAGAATGAAGTAATAATATCAAATTTTAATTAGGTATAATTATGAGGCATATTATTCCATAAAAAAATATTATGTTCACAAATAGTGATAGATTTCATGACATACATCATCAATAACATTTTTTAAGTCATGTTGTAGCTATAATATATCTTTTACCATAATCTCATATATCTTTATTAGGAGATGTTTAAGTACTTTATATTACACTATCTCAATGGAAAATGTAGGTATGCTAGAAGAAGAAGAAGGATGTGTATGTGTAATATCTTGTGAAGCATAATCAATTATAGGAATTGGTTACATTGTTTAGAACGTGACACTGAAGGATATGGAACAACATGGAATTGTTTTTACAAGACTCTACACTTATTTGTATGATGTGTAACACATTGATGCCAAAGGAAATATAGATCCCCATGTTTAGGGATATACTTTAGATTAATATTAGGAGGAAGAGTCTTATCATCAAACTATGCCTTCTCTAGATGAATCACATCAATATATTACCAAAGATATTTATAATATGTAAAGGTATGCATGGTTTTACCATCAAAACAATAAGTACATATAATAGTATCTGACTATGGAGTATATGATATATATGAAGATTGGAATCATATCCCTATTATTATGTTAATAAAATTTTATGTTCCTGAAAATCCTTGGCCTAATGATAAATAACCTTATTAAACTCACAATATAGTTCATCTTCATGTTATATAGGCATAGGATAAATCTTATGAAAAGATATTATTCCATCACCATTGGTAGTAGAACTCAAATCAAGGTCTATTCTAGGGTCATCAACTGTGATATATGTGAATAATGCATGTTAGTGTAATGTGGTAAACATATTAGGAGGAAAAAAATCAAAGGATCAAAAAAATTGGTGAATCAATATGGTCACATCATGTCATGATCAAGAAGCATGATTTGAAGAGGGTAAGTAGTGACTAGGTGAGGTCTGTATTCTCAATTTTTGACCTATGAACATAAAGTGAAGTAGATATAGTGTTAGGTGCAAGAGAATAAAAAGGAACTACATCAATAAAACCAAGACTATGAAAGGAGTGCTATAAAGAAAAACAATATCTAAGTATTTTTAAGATTTTAACTTGAGAAAAAATAGATAAAAAGGGTTCATCTAATGAATATCCATAATTATAATCATGAGTATGAATATAAATAGTTTAATCATCAATAATACTATCATTTGAAGAAGCATTATGACTATATTGTTTAGTATTAATTAGAGTAACGAGAATGTCATCAATTTTTTTTGTCAAGACCAAGGTTGTAAAGAAGGAGGTAATTAATAAATTATGTGTGAAGGGAGATGGAATGTTTTAATTTTAAAAATGATCTTATCTATTTCATCATCATTTGAATCTAATAGGTTAGATGGTATATTTCCCACAAGTTCAAGGTGACCCTTATAGCCTCTAGCAGAGTTGATATACTAGGAAAATTTAAAAATACATATTTATACTATATTGTTCACAAAAGGATATCATTTTATAAGTTAACTAAAGGATTTGATACCACATGTCATAACCCCCAAATTTAAAGTTATCAAAAACCTAGTTTGGGGGGATTATGCTCATAGATTCCAACCCTATGTGTATCAACGACTATTATTAGGAAATACAAATGAATTTATTATGTGAATTCCAATAGTAATTTAGATAGATATTTGTGTAATAAAGAGTGTGAATCTTAACAAATCAACTAAAATTTTAAAGCATTCATGACCAATTTAATTTTTTACATGAGATTACAATAATCATCATAAACTTCTAGGAATCTAATATTATTAACAACCTTAATCAACTATAACAACTACAACATTCTAAGTCATAAAATATTCTTGATTTTAAATGAAGATACAAACATATTTAAATTTTTAACTACATGTTAGTGTTTTAAATAAGAATTTATATTAAATTTACATGATGTAATTAGTGATAACCTTGGTCATAGCCACAACCTGTACAACCTTACAAACTAAATCAAATCATGCAATCAATTAATTTTTTTACTTAGCATAAGCATGAAACTACCATGCCACTTGCGTAATTTGACTATCTAACTGATAGGGTTTACTTATTAGTGGATTTGTGTATCTCATTTACCATTACCTTAACCATAAATATTCATATTAAGGTCTATTTATTCCATAATGTAATGAAGAAACATAATCACTCAATCATATAAAACTACCTTACTTAATATCCCTTTTTATCTTTGGTGATAAACACCATAGAGTAAACATAGTAAATATTAATTAACACCAAAGAATCAACATAGTAACAATTAAATTCATTCCCTAGTGCATATTTTATAGATGAAATGAACTATTATATTAACATTCTTTGAGAAAAAATCATATTAATATTATGATTCAAGGACCTATCTTTAATAGCTTCATATATTCAAATTTTTAAAATAAACATTTAGATAATATTCCTTAAATACCAAACTTGCATTGGTCATAACATGTTACAAAAAACCTAATGAAAATGACCTAATCACTTTCCAAAAATATGCAATTTAAAAATATTAATGAAAAAGGCACAAATTATACCTTCTTCATGGATCCTTGAAACTTAACCAAGTCTTTTCATTATTATGATAAGACCCATTTAGTATTATGAATATATCATGGTATTCTAGATATTAATACTAATTTGATACATCAAAATTAGACATTTCAATTCTATACCAATAATTTATTTATTCATTTTGAGTTCACATTGAAATAATAAAAAATAAAGTTTCCTTTCTACAATTATTAACTAAAGTTTAAAAATCGTACACAACTGAGTGATAACTTATGCCCATTTTAATTCAAAAAATAATAAGTTGAAATTAATTTGGTTCACCATTCCATTTTTAGTTTATGAAAGTCTTCTATGAGAGGTGAGTAACTGAAATTACTCATCAATAATAATTTATTGATTTAAGAATGTCACAATAATTATAAATAATTCATATTTGAATATCAAGTGTATTATCAAATTTATATGCATTACAATATATGGATCAAGATAAATCTTTCCATTTCCTTCTACCATACCTTATACTTCATAAAGGTAGATAGAATCACGATACAATAATAAAACATCGAATAATATAATGAAAATTGGCTAACAAAGACCATAATAAACCATTACCAAATTTATTATGAATTCCATTCTTAACCTAGAATAAATTAAATTGACCTTAAACACAGAAGTAGTCCTTAGGAGTTTACAAGATTCAAATGGAATATACTATTTCAATAAATCCACATCATATATTATATATGTCTAGATGAAATAGAAAAACTCATAATGACTTGCCTTATACCTAATCAAGCTATATATAACATAAAAAATAATTGAAATAAGAGTAAACTAAACATGTAATATTGACCACAATGCTAGTATGATATCAAATTGTTTAATGTATCTTAATATTGAACAAGATCATATTATATTATAGAGAATGAATAATATAATGCAGGTGTTTAACAACCAATGAACTTATTTAGTTCCTTTACCAAGTGGAAATAGAATGAAATTTAACTCAAATATTATCATTCATATTATATAAGTACGCAGGGCAATGACTCTATAGAAGTCAGTTAAGTAATAAAACTACAATATTATATATAGTTACTTGTTTAAGCAACGATTAAACACACAATATTTATAGACTAACAATGGAATCAAATTGATAATATTAAATTAATTAGACAACCGATAACCTACCTAGAAAACATAATTAATCACATAAAATACATTTTCATGGGCCTCACAAACATATACATACTTACAAATAAAAAAGATCGAATAAAATGTAAGCTTTATTAATTATTTAATAGTAAACTTGAAACCAATTTCGAATGCAATGAATCATATAATAATCTATTATAATCACTATTAATCTTATTTGTTTTATATGATAATGAATAATAGAGTCAAAAAATATTACCATAGTATACCAATAGAATACAAGATACAACTCATAAACCAAACATGCATACAAATATGCCCTAGATTTTCATCAAGTGATAACATTGGAGCTTCAAGTGAATGAACCCTTTTAATTACAAGATAAAAATATATATTCAAACCATTATCTCAATGAATCCATTTTTGAAATAAATTTCCATAAAATATTACAAAACATAAATATGTATAAGACACTAAATCTAGCATACAAATGAGCAATAATATTTTGCATGATATTCTTTCTTAAATGAACCCAACCATATGTGGGTTAATTACCAACCCTAACCATCAGTTTGGAAGGGGATAAAATAGCCAATTTCAAAAATCAAATGCACAAGGAAGTATTTTTAGCATCGATGAAAATGAGATCACTAGGGGTAGTTTTAGGGTTTCAAAATAAGAATAATAAAATGGTTTAAAAATCAACAATTGGCAAAAAAAAACATAGATGTTAAAAAAAACTAATGACTTTATGCATTTTATGAAATACCTACCATAAAATATAATCAAATAACCAAACATTCAAATTTATTCAAACCATAAAATAAGTAGACCTTATAATTCATTGCAAAAAACTAGTAAGTATAAATTTGAACCATTTATTTCCTCATTTCACCTTTACACCTTTCAAGGGTGAGGTAGAAATTACAACTTCTCCCTAATATTATTTTACTTTTATTTTTAACATAAACTTAATAACCAATTTAGGTAAATTCAATAAAAGCTCACATGATTATGAAATGTAAACTTATTTTGTTCAAAAATTTCAAGCACCCAATTCACATTTATGAGTTAATAAAATGCCCAAACTTAATTATCATCTGCCTAATGTGGAAAACATCAAAACATGAGTTTCAAAATCCTTAATCCTTGATAATTCATCCCACTTCTTATCCTCCATACTTCTCCAAAATAGTTTCTTTAAAAAAAAATCCACTATAATCACCAATAGTTCCATCTAGTAGAAATACTCATTATACCAAGTGGAAATCAAATGAACACCTCTTAAAACTACTAAAAACTCCATGACCATATTATTCATGCATTTCAATGAGATCCAAACCCTCATTAGCTTGAATAATCCAAAAATTCATAGGAACATATTCAAAAAATAATTGAGTAGTTTACAAATTAAATGAAATCGTAATTGATATCTTTTAAAATTAAGTCAACATACCACATCATTACCATTTTTTGAGATGATTAAACATCCATCATAATAATCCCATCAAACTAAATCTCTAATACTTATGGTTTTAAAATTTCACCATGATTAATACCATGATACCTCTTTTCTCTATGTCATATTCCTTTTAAGATTCTGGACTAAACAATAATGCAACTCAAACTATCAAATAATATTTAATCTATAGCATTACAAAAATTATAAAATATATTAATGACCTCAGTTCCTTATTAAATACTTAGATATGTCTAAATTCCATTCATATTTTATACAAAGATTTATTTTTTGGTGTTATAATAAAACCATTATCAACCTAAAGCCAATTGATTGCTTCAACAATATAACAATCAGTCCAAAATGAGAAACCATAAACTGAAGAAAAATAACTAGAAACCAACTAAAATTTACAAAGGAATGCACAACATAATTCGAGATTATAAAAATCAATAAATAGATTTTTTTGTCTTAGGTTGTGATCTTATTTTCATAATTATTTTAAATATGTCTATGTTCCACCTTCATCATCACACACTTGCTTTCCTACCTAATCTAACTCATATTGAGGAAACACTTGCAACCATGTCAACCAAAGACATCAATAGCACCTTGTATCATATAAATATATCAATGTTGTAAATAAATATAATTTAGAATTAATCAAGTAAACTCAATCTAAAACACTACCAATGTTTTGAAAATCATTAAATGTCCACAATACCATATCAACATAACATAAAAATTTAAACAAATGTTCATGATTATAACATTAGGTAGGAATTTTAATGATATAATAAGGTTACCTTGTGAATATATAAAGTGGTATGGGGCCACATTATAATTTTTCACTCTCCATTGAGTAGGGTTTGGCTGATTTTATAATTGTAAAAGTTGGTTTTGCATTTGTATCATTTGATTTCTATTATTATCTTGAAATGTGGCCTTTTGATTCATGGATTTTAATAATATTTAATTAGTTTTGATTATGGATTAAATATTTGAAGCTAATTCAGGTACACTATAGGTAGCATTGACTTGAGTATGAACATGGGCACTTTGAGTGGACCTATTTGAGGAAATTTCAACCATAATAGTTAAAATACTAGGTAAGGTTAAAGAAGATATAGTAGATAAAGTTGAAGGCATGGAATAATAAGTGGGAATTGAAGAAGAAAATGTCATGAAATAATTCATATGATGACTTACCCCAATTTTGGTAGATAAGTTAAGTAGGTGAAGGTGGAAAATCAATGTAAGGTCCCATTACAAGATTATATGTAATCATGGGATCCTTGCCTTGATGTTGGTTTTTTCTTTTATGAAGAGTATAAATTAAAAAATATATTTTATATCACTCTCATCCTCAAAAATAGGCATATTTTGAGGATAGTTAAATGGATCCAATGTTTTTGGAGGAGGTGGCCCATATTTTTGACTCTAGTGGCCACACAAACATTACTAACATTTAGATTTTATATGGAAGTATAGAAAAGGAAATATTGAGGATGATTAGGATGGTTAGTTAAATTAATCATATCATTTGAATTTCATAAAAAAATTATATCATGGTGAAAATTGAATATGGAAATAAAAATATGAAAAACTACTAAATCGAGCTAGTTGATCTAGTTTTACAAAGAGGTATAGACAAAATTTGATTAGATTACTAAGTCAAGTTGGTAGACATAATTATGTAAACATGAAAAATTAATAGTATGGAGATTATACTAAGTTGATATTGTCAACTTAGTTATAATATAAAAATAATAATTTTTTGACAAAGAAATAAGTTGATCTAGTCGACTTAGTTGTACAAGATAAAAAATATAAAGGTTTGAAAACCTATTAAGTCAAGTTGTTTGAATTGGATATGTTAGATCCAAAATCTACACCAAGTAATTTTTTCCCTATTTAGCATCAAAATATTTAGGAGTTTTTAAATTTGTTGTGTTTTGATATCTCTGTTTGGGGTATCTTGTTGATTTGCCATGTTTAATGAGAGCCCTATGAACCTGTGTTATACTAATGTTTTAACATTAATTATATGTTTTAAAATAATAGGTTTCATGGTGGGAAGATTCACTATGAAAAGATATAAATTTATCCAAGTCTCTTTTCATACATTTAATTGTTTCCTTGTGCTTGAATGAGGTCAAATTCAATAAATTTATAAGATCTAATGTCTCTCGCTTCATCGCACCCCTTGATTAGATAGTGCAAGGGAAGCCCAAAGATCCTAAATCCTTCACCTAGTGAATTAATGGCATTCCATCACTAAGGTAATGATCAATGGCTCACACTTAAGCAGGGCTAAAGATCCAATGGTGCAAGATTTCCAGAGGTTAAGTGGGCCCCATTCATTAAACATAAGTTTAAGCCTAAGTTTTAACATAAAGCCTCATTGCATTTTTAAAAATAAAATAAGACATTAGGTTTAAAATTTAATTACTCAAAGGATAAAATCATGTACAATCATCTTGGATCTTGATCAATAGTTCATGGGCACTCACCTAAAATGATCTGATGAAGCGAGGATGATGTTCAAATGTCGAAGGCCAAAGGAGTCCCATGAGGATGATAAGTCTCATAATATTTGGGACTTAAATAGAGATTAGAAACCTATGGGCCCTCCCAAAAGGTTAGTAAGGTCAAATATAGAATCCTCATAAAGATACCACATGGTGTTCTTACAATCATCAAAACTGAATGAACCAATGGTATGCTTTCACATGGAAATTATTGTGTTGCATATTCAATGTGTTTTGATGAATGAGGTGAGGAATTGCTTGATGAGATGATTGAAAGACATGTGGTTATCTCAAGGTGATCTTAAGACTTTATCCCATGAAAATACCTATGTCAAATTCATTAGCTTTATAAGGTAATGACTTGTTCATTTATTTTTACAAGTAATGAGTGCATTTTAAAGGATCAAAAGAATCATGCATCATTCCCCATATCAAAAATGATGTTACAAAGGTAAAACATTAGTCAAGATTCCAATCTATCATCCAAGTTAGACACGTGGTAGGTCATTAGGGTTTTATAAGCTTTGATCCCTTTATAAAGATTACCTCACTTACCTTTTAGTGGGCAAGGTTTAAAACATCTCTAGAGCCCAAATGCCTAGATTTGTAAAATAAAATAATAACACGTGGTGTTCTCATATCCCATGGGTAGATTGGAACATATTACATTGTTATACCAAAGGAAATAACAAGTGAATAAGTTCAAAAGTCCTTGAAGGCCCAAAAATAACTGAAATGTAAAGTTTGCCTATATGGATTCATGTGTTACAAATAGGATTTCTCGGCATGAAGGAAACATTTGTATCTTCTCCTTCCTCTTTTAAAAGAAGCTTAAATGACTAAAGGGGGTAGTTGGTAAATATCCATTATGTTTCAAAGCATTAATGACAACCCTAATTTGAAGTGTAAAGGATTACAACTAAGGCATTTACCTTCATTCATGTTTACCTTTTGCATTTAGAGCTTATAATTACATCTTTGAGCTATTTGTGTGACCTAACTACATGTGGAACGTAATTTCTCTATTTAGCAAGTGATTATGGTAAAATATTCAAAGATTTTTATCTTTAATTGTGAATAGCCCTCTAGATTATAATTAAGTGTTCTTCTAGCTCCTTATATTATGTCATTTGAAGGGTTTTGAAGGTGTTTCAAGGGTGATTAGAGTGAATAATTTATTTGAATTTAAAGTATTACACTAAAAAGCTAGGAAACAATGGCATTTCCATCAACATCTATGAAATACAACATCATTTCTATTGTAGATGAAATGAAGGATACATATATTCAAGGGTTATAATTTATATATTTATTGAATTCCTTGCAACAACCAAACCCTCCATCTACAATCTCAAATCTAGGCATGAGTTATATTGACCTTATGGTAACATTTCCCTTGGTTACCCCATACCCAAAACTAGCAATTGCATGTACTAGAGTGTATCAACTAGATATTAGGATTTTTATTAATGAAATTCAATTATTTATCTTCTCTTTCACTCCTTTGGCCCTCAGCACCATGCTTGGGATTCCTCCCTAGCTTGAAAGTATCACACTTTCCCTAGAGGAATGCTAGGAGTATATAGACAAGAATGATAAAATGATATGGGACATTTTCAACTCTTACTATCTAGTCAAGCAAAGGTAAAAGGTGTCAAGAATGACTAAGAATTTGAAGCTACCAAAATTCAATGAATTGCTCTGGTACATGATTTCTATGGTAGCCATAATTTATGGGGTACCCACCATAAATAAGTTTGAGCCTTAGATGTTCATAATTTTAATTTGTGTGTTAGATCAATAGAATAAGTTATATTGGGCCACCATCTTAAGTGACAACCTACATAAATAGATGATGTATCTTCAAGTTACTATCCACTCATAGGAGGAGTTCATAGGTACATACTACATGCCCTACCTAATGTATACCTTGGTGCATGGTCTCACAAAGAATCCCATTGGAATGAGGATATATGAGACTTATCCAAAAGTAACTCTATATGTCCTTAGAAAAAACTTCTACAAAATTTATAATTATTTCTTCAATACTATGATGAGTGTCTTTTATCCTCTAAGAACCCTCAACAAGATGTCTAAGGTGGCTAGAGAAACAATTTATAAGTATGGCACCTCATATATTCCATTTTGAACATTCACTTATATCAAATTAAGTGGATTCTTAGGGTCTCCATATAAGCAACTAAGATACCTAGATGATCGACTAGTAGTGATGGAGTTGATCCAACAATGGTGCCCCCACATGAAATGATAGCAAAAAATAAGGTGAACAATCCCTTAAAATTTCTAGTTGAAATTAGACATTATTTATGTCTTTCTATTACCAAGGTCAAGGGATTAGAGCAATAGATGGGCTAATATGTGATTGTAAAGATGCTACCCAGGCCAAACTATGATATCAAATGGTGGGTGAACACAATAACTAGTTTGATTTTGTATCAATAACTTTATGAGGACATTTGGTTTGATTGAATTACTAAGGAAAACATAAAAAAGATAGACTTTATAAGGCTAATAGTGTAATAAGTCATCAATTATAATATTTTTCCCATCATAAATGACATGGATGATGATAAGATGACACTATTTATAGATTACAATAAGTCCAATATTGAAACCCAAGCCATCTCATAAATGGACTTCACTATTGGAGGAAATGATTCCATACCATGGAGGGCCATAGTGATCATGAGAAGAAACTTCAAATGGTTAAAGGAACATGGGATTTATCTTAGTGCCTATGACAACCTTTCCCTTTAGGAACTTAGATAAGTTTGGGAATTGAAGGGTTTCCTCCTAGTTTATAGTGGTTTTCCCTTAGTTCCACCACCAGTGGTGAAAGGCAAAGGAAAAAAGTAAGGTTGGTGATATTGAATTCACCAAACCAATTGAAGAGGAGTCCATATCTACATCATAGTCTAAGGATGGAGTATCTTTCGCAAAGTTAACAAGTTTGGCTAAGAATTGGCATAATATCACTATTGGGGAGGTGACATTGGCTAGTGCTATCCCAATATCCATTACATTAGAGGGAGCCCTAATGGTACCAACCATCCTAGAAGCCATCCCAGTAGTTAGTCTAGCTATTATTCCACATTCTTTACCCATGGCTCCACCAATAAAATAGGCAACAATTATCCTTCCTCCAACGACATACTTAAGGAAGAGAGGAGGTGAAGAAGAGGTAGAGTATTCCAAGAAGAAAAGAGTCAAGAGGACTTTGTAGCCTCCAGTTGGGATTCATAATAAAATGAAGGAGGTTATATTTAAGGACCTACCTTCCAAGGAAATTACCTTGAAAATAAAAGAGGATCAATCCTCATATGCTCAAAAGCTAAGAGATATGATTCGATAAGAAGACTGAGATGAAAATAGGCCCATTTTTGAGGTTATGAATAAATAATGAGCATTCACTCCTTTGCAAGTGAAAATTAGGTAGAGAACTTAGAGGGAAAGATCCTAGACCCCAGTAAGGTCTTAATGGTTAGTTTGTTTATAGAAGATGGTCCTTCAAGAGTGAAAGGTAATAATAACAAGGAAGAAACTTTGGCCTCAAGTGATCCTCTTTTTTTAATATTTTGTGCAAGTTGGGGTTGAGGTGGCCACTCAAGTTCAAGCCCCTTAGGAGAAAGAAACAACCTCATCAGACATAGAAACATTTGTTGAAAATGTCATCACCCAATCACCAAGTTAGGATAATCATGGTAAAGTTAAAGAAATTAATAAGTTTGATGAGAAAGTTGAGGTGGAATTAGAGTAAAATATTCAAGTCACCATTGATACTAAAGTGGTGGTTAAATAAAAAGGCCCACAAGTAACTGCAAAAGTATCACCATTTGTCCCTTCCCCTCTAAAGGTGTAAAATTTAGCAACAGAGTAAAAGACAAGTACAATAGAAGGTGGTAAAATAAACCTATAAATGGGTACCCCAACCCATACAAAGATAAATAAGGAATTTAACCAATCCAATATAGGTGTTGAGAAGGGTAATTCAGGTAGTGTTACCTCAATTTAATTACCTCAAGGTCTCCTTCCTCACATCAATGTTCATAACCCAATCTAGAATAAAGGTCTAAAGGCCATGATTGGTGGAGAGTTGCCTAAAGGCAATAAGGAATCCACCATAGCCTCATTCCTACTTGAATCTTAGGTTAATAAAGAAGGTGAAGTGGTTGTAAAACCTTCCACTCAATTTGTAGTACAAGGGAGATCTATTGATAAATTGCTTGAGGAGTCTCACCAATTTAGATTGGATTTTGAAGTATTGGATCAAGTAGTTCCTAACCTTGAAAGAGGACCTAGAGTAAACAAATAAGGTGGTAAGGAGTTGGAAAGTGACCAAGAAATTGAATAGTTTATGTTGATTCTATAGCCCATTCCTATGGCACTTCCAACACTAGGTACTCTAATGACACCACCTTTCACTATATTAAGGCCTATATTAATGTCTACTACATCAATGGGAATTTAGACTAGACCCCTTTTCTAGGTCAAGGAATAAGTAGAAAAAAGGACATAATGAGCAAAATTGGGGAAATATATGTAGTAAAGATCACTTAGGCATGTAGGGCCAAATCCCCTAACAAGGCCAAAACACACTCTAGAACCACATTCACTATTATAGGAGAAATAAGTGTGGAGATAGAAATCCCCCCACAAGATGATTTAAAGAAATATGCTCCCCTTGAGAGTTACACTAGTTATGACTAAAACCTAGGTGAGCCATCAAGGACTGAGATAAAGCATAGCTCATAGGTTTTGGAAAATATGGTGTCTCATCAAATAGACAAGGACAAAGCCACCATGGAGGAATTAAAGGCACAAAATCAAGCTATGATCTATTACTTTCAAAATATACTAAGTCTAAGGTAGTATCTCTAACTGCCAGTATTGCTCTAGATTATTCTCTCTTCTCCTTAGAGACATTTGATTTTAGTTGAGTTGATGACTTGAAATCCAAAGGAAGGGCAATGAAAAATAGGAAAGAGGATTTATGTACCAGGGATAAAAAAGTATTCCACTCATCATTGAAATTCTTGAACAATATAGTGGATAATAAGAGGGAGTGTGATGCCCAAATGCTTATCTATGAGGTAGACATTAAGAATTTGGAAGAAGTCCAGTAGAAAATGGACGAGATTTGTAGACTGGGCATAGATACTTTGATAGAAAAAAGAATCATTACTCCCAATGATCACAAGAAGCCCAAATAATTTCAATTGTCATCAAGCATCGATTGGTGATGCTCAAAGTTGGCATTTTTTACTTCAAAGGAGAAGAGTAATCCCTCAAGACTACAATAAGAGAGATAGATTCTACACTTAAGAATATGGTAAGCCTTGATGGTGTAAGTTATTTAGAGGAAGAGAAAATATGCACTGATCTAAAAAGCCTCATTGATTCACCATAAGAGTCCTTTGATGTTGACAAAATAAATCAATTAGTGTCACTTGAGAAGTCTTGTGACCAGCTTAAGGAACTCATAAGATGAAATAAAACCATGCTTCAAAGTATTGTCACCTAGCTTGAATAATACCAAGTAAAATTCAAATATCAAGTAGGTCCATACCAAAGGAATATTGACCCTATTTGGAAGGATATAGGAAGTATAAGAGCAAGTTGGAAAAAGATTCCATCATCCAGATCAACTCCAGAGTATAACTGGATATTTTGGTTTTTTTTGAGTTGGTACCACTTCTTTCTTCTCTTCTTTCCCTTCTTCTTTCTTCTCATTTCCCAATAGGAAAACATTATACTATGCCTATTAGTGGTATTTCCCTTTTAGTTAGTTTTTGTATAATCATGTGGATAAGAAAGGGATGTTTTTGTCTATTGTGTAAATGGCCAAATGTTTTATTTTGTCCCTTGCAATATTTTCCTCCACGTAGATAACTAGAAATATTATACTGAGGTGGAGGATCAATATTGAAATCATCATAGGATCACAATCATATCTCATTAATCATGTTTGTTACAATGTTTAATAGACTCTAGGCTCATGAAATAATTTTCTAGTTGGAGCATCTTTAGGAATATGCTAGGCTTAGATCAATTATATAAGTAAAGGGGGTCTATCCCCTTACAATGGTTGGTTAAATTTTGAGTCAAGAGCTAAAGCCTTAAAGATTTATCTTTGTGTATTATTTTTGGTGCCAAATTTATTTATGTTGTAAAATCATTGGCAAGCTTTGAGAGCATTGAATATGTCTCCCTTCTTACAAAATTGTTTTGTATAGTGTTAGGTTTTATGTTATTTAGAACACATTGTATTTAGTTTCCATTCAATTTATTAGTGAAATTTGTATGTGGGTTTTATTCTCTTCCTATTTTTGAAGTGAATATCTCTATTTTACATGCTTATTAGATTGGTTATTTGTTGTATTCATATTTATGGTAGTCATTTAGAGTTTATATCTAGATTGTAAAATCCTTTCCACTATGAGATTTGGGAATAGGGTGTTGATAGCTTTTTTAAGGGTAGTCATGGGATCACAAATTTAGTTGAAAGGAATTATTGAATTATTATTCAGAATATTGCTTTTTGGACTTCAATAACCATTTGTGCATGATTTCATTTCATTTGTTTCTGATCTATAATGCATTTTTTGATGAAGATGGTATAACAGTTTACTAAATTTTTGTGTGCTCATTTGTTAACCATCTATATTATTTTATATTAATTTAATAATATTGTCCTACCTAATCCTACCCCATAAATTCAACCTCATTTAATTATTATAAATTGGGTCTACATGCAAATGATGTTATCATGTTGCATAATTTACATGTTGCTTGCACTTAGATGCACCTTGCCTTTACATATCTAAAGTGTGTTTAAGCCTATTATTACAAAGAATTAGCATTACCTTTTTCCATTTTCCTACATCTACTTTGATCATTATTTGAAATCATGGAAATTAGAATAATCTCCCACCATCTTCCTTGACTTTAGGTAGCTTGTGTCTGCTTCATGACATTTTCTTAGCCTATGTGATAACCTCTCTAGGTAGGATAAGTAAGGGTGGTTATGTCTTGTTTATAACTTAACATTTTCTCTTAGTTTTTATGGAAACTATTCATTTAAAACCTTATCCCCTTTCCAATCTATGCTCTAGGTACTCTCACCTTGGCCTAGGCAAAGCAAAAAGATGCTAGAAGCCAACCACATATATAGTAAGTTTCCTTCCAACTACCATCCAATCTTAGTGAATTGATGATAACATCCCCTTACCTAACTACAACACTCCATTATGGTATTCTCACCCACTTCTTGCCCATCCAAAACCTACATAGAGCTAGGACTAGTGAGGTGTAAAACTAGGAACCACCAGTTCTTTAGCACAATTACTAGGGATTAAGAACCTATTACCATGAATTTAGAGTCTATTATACTATAAAAAATAGATTAGAACCATCAATACATTGGGTATGTTCACCCCTATGATATAAGAAAATTTAAAATTTTCTTGGAATTATCTTTAGTATTTGAAACTTTTCATTCTATAAATTATTGTTAGTAGTTATTTTTATTCTAGTTTAGATACTCTTGCTTCTAGTGGTGACTTTTTACATTAATATTTTGAATATTAGTGCTTATTATATGTTCTCTTCTATGTCTTGAAGATTTTTATTTAGATGTCTAAATCTAGAGGGTACTAGGTCTTCCTTTGAGAAAGATCCATCTAAAAGTATTATACCTTAGTTAAAATATCCATCCAAAAGGAGACAAGTGTGGAATCCTATTATAGGCCAAAACTCAAGCAATCAAGTAAGACATGAATAGTTTGTCCCCCATTTTATTTACCCCCTTTTCTTAAATATCCCTCTAGTTGAAGAATATCAAATCACTTTAGAGAGATATGATCTCCCTACAAGTCAAGCTCCTTCTCCATGAAGAAGTCTTTCTCCTACTATAATACCATTAAGGAATTATTATATTTATCCTCTTTCAAGTCCTCCTCATATTATTCATTCATATATATCCCCTGGTTAATATCCATCTTCAAATTTTGAGATGGTAGATCATGATCAGAGAAGAAGGAGGTTTAATGTAAGCAGTGATAATGGTGAATACTAAGATCAAGGTCTAGGTTATAGATGCATACCATTTGTAATCCCAAGATTCAAACCTATCAACTTTACTAGTATGCTTAGTTTCCCTATTACACTTCTCATTAAAGTTAGAAATATATTGCCTAAATTTTAAGGGAACAATGTTGTATCTAAGGAACAACATTTAAAAGCTTTCTTAAATGTTATTGAAGACTATGAAATTGATCTATAAGATGTGTGAATAAAGATCTTTATGCACACACTATAAGAAGAGGACTGGGAATGGTTTAAATCCCTCCCTAATGGATCCATATACACAAGGAAATCCATAATTGATTCATTTTAGATGTAATTTGGTGAGAGCATTTATCCTAGATTCTTGCTTGCTGAATTTTAAAACCTCAATAAAAATCCTAATGAGTGTGTTAAAGATTTTAATTCTAGATTTAGAAAGGTATTGAGAAAGCTACTAGATGACATTAGACCTAGTGGTGTTTCATCTTTGATCAAATATTTTGATTCATTTGATAAGAAGGTAACCTATTATCTCATAGACAAAGCTCCCACAAATCTGATGACCTTTAATTTAGCTATCCAAATAGAGAATAATATCAAAGCTATAGGTAAGCCTTTGAACAAGAGTGTTGATGTCAAACTAGTGAATCCATAAAATCCCCAAGCCTCCCATAAGACTATATATCTAGAGGAAAATGTGAACAGTCTAGCTACTACTATGAAAAAAAACTCTTACAAGTTGGCCATAGTAGAAAAGGGGATGTCTCAAGGTTCTTTTAACCATGATGATAGGAGGGATCACAAGAGAGAGGAAATAAATCATCCCAAGGACTATAGTCAAGGTTGGTTAGATTTATAAGGTAATAATAATGAAAAAATAAAAGGGCTTTTTAAGGAATTACAAGCATGAGAAAAATTAGAACTAGGGAAGTGGAAGGGAAGTATTGGATCCTTTAGATGTAAAGGTTAATGTAGTCGACTTTGATATTGACTAGTGTGACAAGTGCTTCCTTCTTCATCCTCCATATAATATAGTTGATAGTGATGATTAAGGTGTATAAGGATTTGAATTTTCATCTAATGAATATGACACATATTATTGAATTCTAATAGATGGAAAGTCGTGCCTTTTAAGTAGAAGTTGTGAGTGCTTCAACTATTCCTGATTGTGAAGACACTCTAGCCTATGAATGTTTTACTTTCCAAATTAATGAACCAAATTTGATGGTTACCTCCCTATCTATAGATTTTATGATCACTACTACTAATCAAGCCTTTTAGAGATCATTTGAAGAGGTAAGGGTTTCAACCCCAAACTTCATCTTTGAGATAAATATGATGCATGAATATGAATTGCCTATTCATGATTTCAAGTTTCAAAGATCAATGATCAAAGATAAATATGGAGATTCACTTCCATTAGTTGAGGACCAAAAATTGATGATATATGTAACAATTTAGCAAGAGAAGGAGTAAAATTTAAGAAGTAAATATTAAAATGATCCTTTGAAGGATAAAGACTCTACTAACCCTAAAGCAGAGATAAAAGAGAAAGAGACCAAAAGGAGTAAGAAGGTCCCAAATTATACCAAGCCAAGTTATACACCTTAAAATTCTAAGCCAAAAGCTACATAGGCCAAGAATAGAACACCCCTTTTATCTAGTATTCCTAAGATGGATGAACCCAGGAAGCCTCTTTTGAAGAGTGAAGTTAAAAATGTTGGTTCTCCTACTTCTTTCCCCTTGACTCTTGAGGGGTGTATCCCAAATGAAAGTGTCAAAAGTATACCTCTTAACACTTCTTTGCCTAAATAAAATGTTTATGACATGGACCATATTTTGATTCAACTATAGGTCATAGTACCCTTTGTGGAATTTCTTAGAATTCTAGTGCATAGGAAAAGAGCCTTTCAATATTTGGGATTCAATAATAAAATTAATAACAATGATATTGTTGAAGTTGAGCCTTCTCCCAATTCCCTTATGGAAAGTGAGAACACCTCAAAATCTAGTGAACATCACTTGGAGGTGTATTTAGTAACAACGTTGGTAGATATTCAGATGCATGTTAACCCATTCTATACCACCATACTAATTAATGGTTTAATTATCTATAACTGCATGTTTGAATCTGGTGATTCTTGTAACATTATGCCACTAGATGTTTTTAATAAATTCTATATAAAAATAACTATAGCATATGGATGATGACTTTCCATGGATTTTAGATAAGTACCTATTGTTGGCATGGTTAAAGGATTGGTGGTGTAGCTCACACAATACCCTAGTAAATTCTTGAGTATGGACATTGTTGTCATAGATTATCCACTAAAATGGGGTATGTTATTGTCTAAAAAATGGGTTGCTAGTATTGGGGGTAGTGTTCAAATAGACCTATCATATCCCACTATACCTCTAGATGGGAAGATAGTTTGCCTAAATCAAGGGCCATAAATGTTTCATGTCTTAGAAGATCCTAAATATCAGTTGAATGAAGTGTTATATGTGGATATAGACATAGGGAATTTTGTAGGGAGTGTTGAGTATGAAGAATTACCTCCTAAAATTGGTATTATAGATGAATACTCCATATGGACTATGAATTTTTATGGAGCATGTTCTAACATTGGAAATGGAGTAGGGGTTATCTTCTATGCCCCTAATCACCAATCTTATAAATACTCTTTCCAATTATCCTTTGGGTGCACAAATAATATTGCAAAGTATGAAGCACTCTTGATTAGCCTCTAGATCACCCATGAATATGGCTTCATAAAGTAATTGGTTAAGGGTGATTCAAAATTAATGGCGAAGTAGGTTTAAGCTATTTACACCATGAAATAGAAGAGACTGAATTAATACCTAAATGTTGTATGGGATTGCTTAGAATGGTTCTTTTATTTTAACATTGAATATCATGCCTAAGATTTTAATCAGGTGAAAGATATAATTGTAAAGAGGGATATAGAATTTAATGTTGAAAATATAAATCCCTCTTACGAATATGAGGTAGAGGTGCTAGTAAGGCCTTCTATCCCAGACAACGTCAGTGGCAAGTCTTTGATAATGATGATCAAATAAAAATGTTTCTATGTTGGATAGATGAGTTTGATGGAACCATTACAGATCTAGACTCCATGTTACAGATATGTGATGGAAAATAAATCTTGTATGGAAAATACTTTATCTAGTTGAAGACTAATACTATCCCTAGAGGATTGGTTAGTATTGAATCATCCTTTGATGGAGCTGATAGAATTAAATATAGAGATATTTTTATATCAAAAGATGTGACTAAGATTAACATCAGGACTGAGGATAATATAAAGAAAATTTGGCATGACACTCACCTGAGCAAGAAAGAGAAGCAAGCATTTGTCAAGATTTTAATTAAGTACCAAGACTATTTAGCATGATCATATTTAAAGCTAAAATCCTATAGGGAGGATTTGTTCCAGCATGTTATCCCCCTGGAGCCTAGTATAAAACCATTCCACCAAAAATATTAGCCTATTAATCCCATCTTGTCCACTAATATGAAAGAGTAACTAAAGAAATTAAGGGATGGTGGGATCATTCATCCCATCAAATATTTATCATGGGTAGCCAATATAGTCCCTGTAATAAATAAAAATGGAGACATCTAGCTCTATGTTGATTTTAAAAATTTAAATAAGGCCTCACTAAAGGATAACTATACATTGCCTAATATGGAAAACATGTTTCAAGATGTTATTGGTTCCAAGCTATTGTCAACTCTGGATGGATTCCTTGGCTATAACCAAGTAGTATTGAAGGAGTCTAAAAGGTCTAAGACTACTTTCACTACCCCATGGGGCACCTATGTCTATATCTAAATGCCTTTTAGCTTAATGAATGCAGGGGCCACCTTCTAGAGAGTAATAGACATAGCCTTTACTAGGTTAATCAACTAGTTCATTACGGTATATTAGGATGACATTATAGTATACTCCAAGAAAAGGGATGACCACTTAGGGCACTTGGAACATATGTTTATTAGATGTAGGGAGTTTAAAATATCCCTTAATCCTAGGAAGTTCCACTTTGGAGTTTAGAAGGAAAAACTACTTAGGCAAATTATGTTTAAAAAAGGTGTGATGATAGACCCTAAAAGGGTAGAGGCCATTAACAAGGTACCCATCCCATAGTCCAAAAAAGGTATTCAATATTTCTTTGGCTAGATTAACTATTTTAGAAGGTTTATTTCCAATTTTATAGAGATTACTTTACCCATTACTTTAATGTTAAAAAAGGATCAAACTATAAGTTAGGAGGAAAATTCAACGAAATCATTTTACAACATCAAGATAGCTTTAAAAAATACCCTAGTGCTTACTAGTTTTGACTATAGAAAAGATTTCTAGATCCTTTCATTTGCATCCAAACATACTATTACTATAGTGCTACTGTAAAAGAATGATGAAGGTCATGAGTAGCCAATTGTATTTGTTAGTAAGGCATTTTAGGGATGTGAGATAAATTATACCATAATGGAAAAACAAGCTTTTTCTCTCTTAAAGGCTGTCAAATAGCTTGGATCCTACATTCTATGTTTAAAGATCATGGCCTATGTTCCTCACACCATGGTGAAGGACATATTAACTTACATTAAAACCACTAAAAAAAGATGTTGATGGGTCAATAAAATTAAATAATGTTATGTAGTGATACAAATTACTAAGTTGGTCAAAGGCATGGGTCTTGCCAAGGTGATGACTGAAGCCAACTTCCAGGATATAGAGTGAATAATATAAAAGGGGTTGTTGATATCCATGTATCCAAGTATAGCCAATCTCCATGGTAAAAATATATAGTCTATTATTTGAATATTTTGAATTGTCCTCCCCACTTAGACAAAAATCAAAGGAGGACTTTAAGTTAATATCCCAAAACTATCTTCTATTACAAGATGATCTGACATAGAAGAACCCAGACGGTGTCCTTTTGAGGTACTTAGTGAAACATGAGATTTATGAATTAGTTACAAAGTTCCATAGTGATGTGTGTGATGGTTAATTTTCTCCCAAAGTTAGTACACACAATATTCTAAGGGTTAGTTATTGTTGGCCCACTATATTCAAAGATGTTGCTACTATGGTAAGGACATGTGAAGAATGCCAATAATTTTATGGGAAAATGAAAACATCCAGATCACTTCCCCTATAGACAGTTTCTATTAAGGGATATTTTAGGTAGTGGGGAGTGGAATTCGTGGGTGAAATATCATATGCTTCAAGTGTTGGTCATAAGTGGATCTTAGTGGCCACTGATTACTTCACAAAATGGGTTGAAGCAATCCCTACCAAAAAATCAATCCATCAAGTAGTCATTGATTTATTTATAAATAATGTGATTTATTAGTTTAAAGTGATAATTAAAAGTGTATATAACAATGCCATGTGATTTAGAGAAAAAAAGTTAGTTGAATTATGTGAAGATTATGGGATTGATCTAGGATATGCCTCTAATCACAATCCATAAGGAAATAGGTAGGCTGAGTCTAGTAACAAGAATTTATTGAAGATCATTAAGACTCTAGATGCTAACAAAAGGAAATGGGGTGAGAAATTGAAGTTTTATATTTGGGATAATAGTTTTACTCCTAAAATGTCTAGTATAATAAGTCCCTTTAATCTTATTTATGGAGTTTAAGTTGTTGTACCACTTAATCTATAATTACCTACTTACCAGTTTATGCAATAGATTACTGAGGATGAAGGAGAAGTAAACCCATATAAGGAAAGAATCAATTGTATTATAGATCTTGATGAATATCATAGACAAGCTCATGAAAATTACTTAAAGTTTGAGGAGGGGATCAAAAATATTTTTGATAAAAAGGTCACCTTGAGAGATTTTCATGTTGGTGATTTGGTCCTACTCTAGGATAGAAGACACAAAGATAAGGGAAAACATGGTAAATTTGATTCCATATGGATGGGTGCTTACACTATTGACTATCAAATAGGGAAACATACATTTTATCTTAGAGATATTTATGTAAAAATCTTAGAACTACTAGTTAATGGTAGACACCTTAATAAATTTTTGGAATAAGTCCATGTTAGCCTATGTAAATATGTACATGTTGTATAGTCCTTTATGTTTTATTGTCATATTTAGGGTTGTGTTTGTATAGCTTGTGTTTTATCCTTTTCCTTACTTGTTTTCTTCATATGTTTTATTATAATTTTGTTCACCCATGGTGTGTTTTGTTGCAAACTCTTTAACTCCATACCCTAATGGATAAGCATCTAGTTTGGTGTTCTTTGTGTACCTACTAGGAGTACACATCCCTAAATAAGAGCTAATGTTTCAACCCAAATATGCACTAATTAATTTGTGCCTTATTCAACAACAAAATATTTGAGAGGTTATAAATCTATTATGTTATGATATCTCTATTCAGGGTATTTTATTGATTTGCCAAGTTTCATGAGAGCCTTGTGAACCTATATTCAACTAATGATTTAAAATTAATTATATCATTTAAAATAATAGGTTTCATGGTGGGAATATTTACTATGAATAGATAGAAATGTATCCAAGTCTCTTTGCATACATTTAATTATTTCTTTATGCTTGAATGAAGTCAAATTCATCAAATTTACAAGATCTAATGGCTCTCACTTCATCACACTGCTTGATCGAATGATGTGAGGGATGATAAAAGATCCTAAAGCCTTCACCCAAAAATCCAATCCCATGCCATCATAAAGATCATGACTAATGGATCATGCTTAAGTGGGGCTGAGGATCTAATGGTGTGATTTTGCTCAAGGTTAAGTGGGTCTTAGTCGTTAGACATAATCTTAAGCCTAAGTTTTAACATAAGGCCTCATTGTATTTTTTAAAATAAAAGAATTTAGGTTAAAACTTAGGTTTTTAACTTAATTAATCAAAGGATCCAATCATGTACAAGCATCCTAGATCTCAATCAATGATTCGTGGGCACTCACCTAAAATGATTTAATAGAGTGAGGATGACATTGAAATGTCAAAGGCAAAAGGAGTCCCACGAGGATGGAAAGTGTCATCATTTCAAGGACTAAGATAGAGATAAATGACCCACATACCCTCACCAAATGTTATCAAGGCCAAATCCTATAATCCTTATAAAGCTGCCACATAGTGCTCTCATAATCATTAGGATCGAATGAACTAATGGCATGCATTCACTTAGAAATTATCGTGTTGCATCTTCAATGTGTTTTGATGAATGAGGTGAGGAGTTTCCTGATGAACCAAATGAAATACACGTGGTTATCTTAAGGGGCTCCTAATAATTTATCCCATGAAAATGCCCAAATTAAATTTCATTAGATTTATAAGGTAATGACTTAATCATTTCCTTTTACAAGTAATGATTGCATTATCAAGGATTAGAAGGATCTTGAATCCTTTCTTATATCATGAAGGATGGTGTTAAGGTAAAAATTTGGTTGAGAGTCTAATTTAAAATCTAAGTTGGACACATGGTAGGTCCTTGAGGTTTTATAAGCTCTAGGCCCTTTTTAAAGACTACCTTACTTGACTTTTGGTGGGTAAGGTTCAAAAAATTTCTATATTTCAAATGCCTGGTTTTGTAAAATAAAATAATGACATGTGGCATTCTTAGATCCCATGGGTAGCTTATAACATATTTTACTATTTTAACAAAGGAAATAACAAGTGAATAAGTGCAAACATCCTTGAAGGCTTGAAAATAAATAAAATGTAAAATTTGCCTATATATATCCATGTTTTTCAAGGAGGATTGTTTGGCATGAAGGAAATAGTTGTACCTTCTCTTTCTTCTTTTAAAGGAAGCTCAAATGACTAAAGGGGGTAGTTGATAAATAGCCATTATGTTTCAAATCATTAATGTTAACCCTAATTTGAAGTGCAAAGGATTATAACTAAGGAATTTTCCTTCATGCATGTTTACCTTTTGAATTCAAAGATTCTACTTACATCTTTGAGCTATTTGTGTGCCCTAGCTATGTGTAGTGTAAAATTTCTCTATCTGGTGAGTGATTACAACAAATTATTCAAATATTTTCAGCTTTATTTATGTATAACCCTCCATATTGTTAGTATTTATTCTTATAGATCCTTTATTATGTCCTTTGAATGGGTTTGAAGGTATTTTGAGGTTGATTAAGGTGAATAATTTTTTTGAATTTAAAGTATTACACTAGAGAGCTAAGAAACAATGGCACCTGCTTCAACATCTATGAAAGGAAACATCATTTCTATTATAGATGAAATCAAGGATACAAATTTTTAGGGGTTAAAATTTTTAGATTTATTGAATTACTTACAACAACCAAACCCTCTACTAGTAATCTCAAATCTTGGCATGAGTTATATCAACCCTATGATAACATTTCCCTTAGTTGCCCCATACCCATAACTAGTAATTGCATGTGCTAAAGTGTATCAACTATATACCAGGACTGTTATCAATGAAAGTCAATTATTTGTCTATTATTTCACTCCTTTGGCCCTCAACACCATGATTGGGATTCTTCCCTAGCCTAAAAATATCACACTTTCCCTAGAGGAATACTAGGAGTATGCAAACAAGAATGACAAAATGATATGGGACATTATCAACTCTTTGTTGGTTAGTCAAGTAAAGTCAAAAGATGTTAAGAATGATTAAAAATCTAAATTTAGTAGAATTCAATGAATTGTCCCAATACGTGATTTCCATGGTAGCTAGATAGGATGTTTCATGGGCTCACAAGAAATCCTAGTGGAATGAGGATATATGAGACTTATCCAAAAATAACTCTAGATGGATTTAGCAAAATATTTTTCAAAGTTTATAGATGTTTATTCAATAATATGATGAGTGTATTTTCTCCTCTAAGAAGCCTCAATAGGATGTCTAAGGTGGCTAAAGAATAATTTATAAGTATGACACCTCATATATTCAATTTAGAACATTTACTTATATCAAAGTAAGTGGCTTCTTGGGGTCTCCATATATGATAATGAGATACACAGATAATTGATTGGTAATAATGGAGTTGAGTTGGCAAATCGTACTCCTACATGAAATGATAATGGTAAAGAAGGTGAATAATCCCTTCAAATTTTCAATTCAAATTGAACATTACTCATGTCCTTATATTACCAAAGCCAATGGATTGGAGTATGAGATGGGCCAATATGTGATTAATAAGATGCCACCTAGGACAAACTATGGTATCAGATGGTGGGTGAACATATCAACTAGTGTGATTCTACATCAATCACATTTTGAAGACATTTGGTCTGATTACACTACCAAGGAAGACATCAAAAAGCTAATCTTTATAAGGCCAATAGTGCAATATGTCATCACTTATAGTATTTCTCCCATCCCAAAGGATATGGATGATGATAATAAGACACTATCTATAGTTTAAAGTCCAATATTGAAACCCAAGCCATCTCATAGGTGGACTTCACTATTATGGAAAATTATTCCAAATCATGGAGGGCTGTAGTGATCATGAGAAGAACCTTTAGATGGTTGAAGGAAGATGGGTTTGATCTTAATGTATATGACATTCCCACCTTCTGAGAACTCAAACAAGTTCAAGATTTGAAGGGTTTCTTCCCATTTTATAGTGGTTTTCCTTTGGATCCACCACCAGTTGTGAAGGGCAAAGGAAAAATTAAGGTTAGTGACATTGAATTCACCAAACCAATTGATGTGGAGTCCATATTTGGATCACAATCTAAGGAGGGACTATCTTTCTCAAAGTTAACAAGTTTGCTTGAGAATTAAGATAAGATCACCACTGAGGAGGTTATATTGGCCAATGCCACCCTAATATCCATTACATTAGAAGGAGACCCAATGTTACTAGCCATCTTGGCAACCATCCCATTAGTCAGTCCAACTATTATTCCACTTACTTCACCCATGGCTCCACCAACACAATATCCAATAGTTATCCTTCCTATATTGACTTACTTAAAGAAGAGAGAAGGTGAAGAAGAGGTAGAGTATCCCAAGCAAAAAATATTGAAGAGGGCTTTGTGGCCTCTAGTTGGGAGTCTTAAGAAAAGGAAAGAGGTTGTATTCATGGACCTACCTTCTAAAGAAATTTCCTTGAAACAAAAAGAGGATCAATCCTCATATGCTCAAGAGTTAAGACATATGAGTGAAGAAGAAGACTCAAATGAAAATATGCCCATTGTTGAGGTTATGAAGAAACAATGGTCATTCATTCCTCCTCAAGTGAAAATTAGGTAGAGGACTCTAAAGGAAAGACCCCAAACCCTAGTAAAGGTCCAAATGGTTAGCTTATTTATAGAAGAGGGTCCTTCAAGAGTGAAAGATAAGAATAATGAGGAAGAAACTCTATCCTCAAGTGATCCTCTTTATTTTGAAGATGTTGTGCAAGTTAGGGTTGAGGTGGCCACTCAAGTTCAGGCTCCTCAAGAAAAAGAAATAACCTTATCAGACATAGAAATAATATTGAAAATGTCATCACCCAAACACTAGCCCAAGATAATCAAGGTAAAGTTAAAGAAATGAATAATTCAGATGAGAAAGTTGAGGTGGTAACAGATCAAAATATTTAATTCACCATTGATCTTCAAGTTGTGGTTAAACAAAAATCCCCACAAAAAATTCTATAAGTATCACCAATTGTCCTTTCCCCTTTAAAGGTGCCAATTTTAGCACCAAAGGAGAAGGAAAGTACAAAAGAAGGTGGGGGAGAAAACCTAAAAATAGGTACCCCCACCCATAAAGAGATCAATAAGAAATTGGACCAATATAATAAAGGTGTTGAGGAGGGTAATTTAGGTAGTGTTGCCTTAATTGAATTACCTTGAGGTCTCCTTCCTCACATCAAAGTTAATGACCCAATCTATAATAAAGGTCCAAAGGCCATAATTGGTGGAGAGTTACCTAAAGGCAACAAGGAAGCCATCATAGCCTCATCCATACTTGAAGCTTAGGTGAATAAAGAAGGTGAAGTGATTACAAGACCTTTAAGTCATTCTATAGTCAAGGTATCTCTATTAATAAATTACTTGAGGAGCTCACTAATTTGGGTCATATTTTGAAGTATTGGAGTAAGTAGAGCCAAAAATTTAATGGGGACCTAGAGAAAATAAATAAGGTGGAAAGGAGTTATAAAGTGATGAAGAAATTGAATCATTTATGTTGAGTCCATACACCATTCCTATGGCACTTCCTACATTAGGTAATCTAATGATACCACCTTTCACTTCTCAAGGCTTGAATCAATGTCTACTACATCAATGAGAATTTAGACCAGACCCCTTCTCTATGTTGAGGATTAGGTCAAATAAAAGTACATCATGAGAAAAATTGGGGAAATTGATGTAGTAAAGATCACTTAGGTGTATAAGTCCAAACCCCCTAAGAAGGCCAAGATACACTCTAGAACCATATTCATTATTATATGAAAAAGAAGTGTGGAGATATCCATCCTCCTAAAAGATGATTTAAAGAAAGATTTACCCCTTGAGAGTTACACTATTTATAGCTACAACCTAGGGGATACATCAAGGACTAAGCTAAATCATACCTCATAGGTGTTATCAAACATGATGTCTCATCAAATGTATAAGGACAAAGCCACCATGTAGGAATTAAAGGAAAAAAATTAGGTTATGATCTAGTACTTGCAAAAGCTACTGAGTGAGCCCAAGGTAGTAGTTCCAAATACTAGTATTGCTCTAGAATATCCTATCTTCTCATTAGAGTCATTTGATTTCAGTCGAGTTAATGACTTGAAATACATAGTAAGGGAAACAAAAAATGGTAAGAGGACTTATGCAATAGGGTATAAGTACTATTCCACTCAACATTGAAATGCTTGAATGATATATTCAATAATAAAATGGAGTGTGATTCCCAAATGTTTATCTATGAGGAAAAAATTAAGAATTTGGAAGAATTCTAATGTAAAATGGATGAGATTTGTATAATGGGCACATATAATTTTAAGTAGAAATTATCATTGCTCCCAATGATCACAAGAAGCCAAAAAAATGTCAACTGGTAATCAAGCATCAATTGATGATGCTCAAAGATGGAATCTTTGACTTAAAATGAGAAGAGTAGTCCCTCAAGACTATGAAAAGAGAGATAGATGCTGTAATTAGGAATATCATAAGACTTTATGGTGCAAGTGATTTGGAGGAAGAGATAATACACATTAATCTGAAAAGGCTCATTGATGCACCATAAGAGTCCTTTGATATCTACCTATCTTGAAGAATACCAAGTAAAATTTAAATATCAAGTAGGTCCAAATTGAGGGAATATCAACACTTTTTTGGAAGGATATAAAAAGTTTAGGAACAAGTTGAAAAAATATTATGTCATCCACATTGACTCCAGAGTATAACTAGATATTTATTTTTTTTGGAATTGACACCACTTATTTCTTCTCTTCCCTCCCTTATTATTTCTTCTCATTTCTCATTAAGAAATTATTGTACTGAGCATGTTAGTGGCATGTCCCTTTCAGTTAGTTTTTATATAATCACGTGGATAAGAAATGGACATTTTTGTCTATTGTTCAAGTGGAGGAAGGTCTTATTTTATCCCTTGTGAGATCTTCCTCCATGTAGATAACAAGAAATATTATGTCAAGGTGGAGGATAAATCTTGAAATCATCATAGGATCATGAAAATATTTGAGTAATCATGTTTGTTACAAGGTTTAATAGACTCTAGGCCCATGAAATAATTTTCCAATTAGAGCATCTTTTGGAATATGATAGGATTAGCTCAATTGTATAAGTAATGGTAGTCTATCCCTTTATAATGGTCAATGAAATATTGAGTCAAGAGTTATAACCTCAAAGAGTTCTCTTTATGTAGTCTTTCTAGTTCCAAATTGATTTCTATTGTAAAATCATTGGCAATCTTTAAGATCATTAGATATGTTTCCCTTGTTACATAAATGTCTTGCATAGTGTTAGGATTTATGTTATTAAGAACACATTGTATTTAGTTTCCATTCAATTAATTAATGAGATTTCTTTGTGGTTGTTATTCTCTTCCTATTGTTGAAGTGCATAGCTCTTTTCTACATGCTTAGTAGATTGGTTATCTAGTGTATTCATCTTTATGTTAGCCATTTAGAGTTTATATCTAGATTCTAAAACCTTTTCTTCTCTGAGATTTGGGAATAGGGTGTCGATATCATTTTTAAGTGTAGTCCTTAGGCTCATGGCTTCAATTGGAAGGAATTCTTGAAGGATTATTCATAGTATTGATTTTTAGACTTCAAGAATCATTTGTGAATGATTTCATTTCATTTGTTTTTGATCTACAATGCATTTATTGGTGAAGATGATATATAAGTTTATTAAATTTATTTATGTTCATTCGTTAACCCTCCACATTCTTTTATATTAATTGAATAATATTGTCCTACCCAATCCTAACCCAAAGATTCACACTCATTTGATTATTTTGAAGTGGTTATACATGCAAGTGATGTTATGTTATTACATATTTTCACATGTCTCTTACACTCAAATGCAGCCTACCTTTGAATATATAAAATTTGTTTGAGCTTGTTATTCTAAATAACTAGCATTTCCTTTTCCATCTACCTCCATGTACTTTGATCATTCTTTGAAAGCATGGCCATTGTAATCACCTCCCACCAACTACCTTTAATTTCAATATCTTATGTCTACTTCATGGTATTTATTTAGGTTATGTGATAACCTCTCTAGGTAGGATAAGTAAGGATGGTTATGTCCTATTCAGACTTTCACATGTGCTCCCAATCTTATGAGAAAGTCTTTATTAAAAAACTTTTCCCCTTTCTAATTTATGCCCCAAGTACTCTCATCTTAGCCCCAGTAGAGCCAAAATATGCTAGAATCCAACCACATATATAATAAGCTACCTTATAGCCATAATCCAATATTAGTGAACTGATGATAACACCCCCTTCCCTGACTACAATTACACTCCCTTGGGGTATTCTCATCCTCTGCTTGCCACTCCAAAACCCATGCAGAGCTAGGATCAGTGAGGTGTAAAGTTGGGAACCACCAAGTTGTATATGCATAACATTTGAAATATTATAAATTTAAGATGGTTAAATTAATTAGAAAGGTAGAAAATAAATAGAGTTTGAAAAACCTACTAAATTAAGTTGGTTAACTTAGTTGTATAGGAAGGAAAAATATAGTTTAGACAACCTATTAAGTTGAGCTAGTTGACTTAGTTATACAAGAATGAAAAATACATATGGATAATATACTAAGTCAAGGTAGTCAACTTAGGTGTAAAGTTAATAAATAGATAATGTGTGAAAACCCTACTAAGTTGAGAGTTAGTCAACCTAGTTATACAAGTAGAAAATATGATATTCTAGACAACCTACTAAGATGATCTGGTTGACTTGTTGTGCAGGTAGAAAAATATATAATTATACTTAGTCATATTGTTTGATTTAGTTGAATTTGGAGAAAAATTAACATTAATTTGAATTATTTAGTTTTAATCCAATAGTAAATTATACAAAATACTAAACTATCTACCACACAACACTAAATTGTATGGACACTAGTCAATACAATCTGCAATATAATAGATAATCACAATAAAAATTAAGAAAATTTAAATTTTTAACAACTAATGTTGACTAATTATCTAAAAATAAGATTAGGAAGTTATACTAAAAGGTTTTGATTGGTTTATATACTTCTAAATACTTTCTTTTTTGTTGGATATTGACTTTTAGAGTGTTAACTATGGAAGAAGTGGCATTCCCATATCCCACTAAACTTGATTTCAAGGGAAAGATGGAAGTAAATTATTATTTTTTAACCACTAACCAATGCACCACAAGATCAAATAGATGGATTCAATTGAAAGAGAAATCCTAAGCATTTTTAAAATACCATGAGGTATATGGAGATTAAATGCCATGTTTATATATTTACTATGGATATGAGTATTGAGGAAATCCATTAATGCTATAATATATTTAAATGATAGATAAGGATCCTAAATAGAGTATCACATAGCCCTTAACAACATTAGCTAAGTAGTTTTAAAATTATCGGTACCTAGTTACTAGGGAAATCAAGACAAAGTGAAAATCAATTACCAAAAACTAACTAGTAGTTTTAGAAAGTAAATACACGTGACTGAAAATATTTTCATAGAAAATATTATACTAATCATTAATAAATTAAATTGGATTGCCTTGCTTATGTTGAAATTAAAAGATAGATCAAGATTGACCAAGCTGATCTAGTTGAAAAATAAAATAAAACACAATTAGGTAGGTTGATCTATCTATTAAAAAATAGGCTATAAATGAACATAATCATCTAGGTTGACTTAGTTTTTTTAGTAGAGTAGATAGACATAAAACTAAATTAGCAAAGTCAACTTAGTTGACTATGTCAAATAGTTTTGTAAAATTAAAAACCTAGTAAAAACAATCTATAAATTAAAATGTTGAATAATTTTTTAGAAAGATATAAATGTTAAGTTTAAGTAATTGAAAAAAATGAAAATATGAAGCTTCTTTAGAGTGAAATTGAAAAATATAACTAGATCAACTAGGTCAACTTAGTTGGTTGACTTAAAATGCTTAAAATATGATTTCTAACTATATTTTTTCAGACTTATTTATTCTTGTAGAGGCCAAAAATATGAAAAACACAAATGTTAAATAGGATTGACCATGTCGATTCAGTGTATTATAAATCTTAAAATTAAAAGTTATAAAATAAAACTACATTAACCAACCCAATCTAGTTTCCTGAAAGCTTAAAGTAAAAATTACTTAAATAAACTAGATCGACCAACTCAATCTAATTGAATGTAGGTGAGAAATATAAAAAATAGGAAATACAGTTGAATATTTTAGTGTGACTTAGTTTGGAAATGAAACCCTGCAATCCAAAGGATACAACTAGAACAACCAACATGATTTAGTTTACTATAAATCCTAGAGCTATAAATTAAGAAAAAGATTAAATTAACTAGATCAATTTAGTTGGTTATAGAAATAAAAACCTATAAATAGAGGACTAAATAAGAATGACTAGTGTAATCTAGTTAAATGTGAATCTTGAATCTATATACATAGGTTAAGAATATATATACCAACCTAATCTATTTAATTGTAAATGAAAATTTAAAAAAATTTAAGGGTTAGATTCACATTGAGTGCACTAGAATGTATGTAACAAATTAAGATTGATCTATAGCTTATTTAAATTAATAAATCTAATATTAGATAAGATAATCAACTAACATCCATTGAATTATGTGTTTATATCAAGATCATGATTAAATTAAATATTATAATCCTACCCAAGGAATCTCTCATGATAAAACACCAAAGGATAAGGTTCCAAAGCCTCTGGGAAATTGACACTATTTATTAAACCTAGATAGACATAATTACATAAAAAAATAAAACTAAAATTATGCTCATGAAATCTTGTGGCACAAAAGGGGATGGTTAAACATTAATAAACAATCAAGGGATAGTTTTAGGAATATAGAGGCCTAGATCACACAAAATGAAATATGGAAAGGAAACAAAACCCTATACCTATATGAGTTTAAGCATAGAGGTAATATAATTAAGAATTTCTACATTCATAAAACATATTAATTATACAGTATCTATCTATCAAATTAAATAACAAGAGTTAAGAATACTTACTTTGGGAAAACCTATCAAGTCTCAATCTCTCCCTTGGCCAATGATGTTTTGAAAGAGGTTGTTATGGATTTTAAGGATCAAAATATAGAAATAATATCTAGGATAAACTATTCCTACTGTTCATCCAAGACTTATTACAAGATAAGTAATATTTTATCCAAGGAAAACCCTAAATAATGTCTCCTTCAAATGTAGATTTAGTATAAATGAAAAACATAATGATGTGAAATGGGTTTATTAGAGTTGGATAAGTAGGGTTTGTAATGGGTTTAGTTAATTATAGAGTTGACCAACAATCTTGTGAAGCACCAATAGTATGCCCACTCATTTACCAATGCACACTTTAAGGAATGTAGTTAGAGAGATTGAAACTCAAAAATTTATTACAAAAGAGAGCATCAATAAATGATAAAGTTTAAAAATATTGTGCATTACAAAATGTAATGGATGATTCATATATATATATATATATATATATATATATATATATAGAGGAGAGATATATTATGAAATACATGTATACTATGTATTATGTATTTGAATGTGTGTATTATACTAAAAATAATTAAAAATATATTAATTCATGTATTTATAATTAATAAAATCTAAATAATAACCTCTATGCAATGTCAGTTCTAATTGAAGTCACAACAAACCCATAAACATTTGTACATAGTATATATTTTAATGTCAAAAACTTTCTTATCTAATGTGGATACCATATTAGATATGGGAAATATGTGTCATTAGGAACACAATTATATCTAATCTTTTAAATAATATATTTTTATGCACAAAACTCCTACAAGGGTGGTATATGCTTCTACAAATTCCTTGTCTACAAATAAGAGAGTCACCTAATCGATGACTTTTTTGCCTTACATGTCAAAAAATGTGATGAATGCTTGTACAAGTTACCAAATAAGTAAATTTATAACCTTATTATATTTTACCTTACTTTTATTTATCATTTTATGGAACTTTTACAAGTCATCCACTTTATGTGACATGCATTATTGACCTTGCATTTTGTATATAAAAAATTTAAGTGGCTAATGGTCATAATGAATAACCATCTCGTCACCCAAAATTTAGTGATGTCATTGATTTATTTATTTCTAAATATCATAAAAATATTTTTCATAGGTGTATTACTACTACCTTTTATCAAAATAATGTTATTATACATGTGCCTAGTGGAATGTTAATTTGGTGTGCATGATCTACTAAAATAAAATGATATATGCAATATACTAGGAAAAAACATGTATTAGAAATTATAAAGTGTAATAAAATAATAAATTC
>JARHVA010000565.1:2800000-2835000 GCA_037957365.1 Torreya grandis
TATGGCCTACAACTCCAAAAACTTCATGTTGTCAATATGTTGAGTTGGTTATATAATTATGAAACATGGGAAGTTTCAATTTTAAAAATTAAATAAACTAATGGAGATATCTAAAACATCTAAAGTCATTGAAAAGTTGAAGATTGAAGGATTGAGCTAAGAAACCTAATGACATACCTACAAGATTCTGACTATATGAATGTAAATAGTGAGGTATGGGTTTGACGATGCCTTAAAAAGGATAATATATTTGTAATTAAGTTTGAGTTATTTATTGATGATTATTTTTTCACTTCAATATACCAATGACCTAGTGGGAGAGGCCTAATCTAAGATCACCATATAGTAAAGTTTTCAACACAGCTATCTATAGTCAAATAGAGAGACCATGCCTTAAACAAAGAATTTGATAGGGTTTTGAGTCCTTAAAAACATTGATAAGTGTTTCAAGACATCAATAGAAATTTAATAGAGTATTTTATTAGTTCTAATTACCTAAGAGACCAAATACATAATGAAATCAAATAGACATCACATAAAGCCAACTAGGTGAAAGAGTGTGATTTATGTTGGTTCCTAGTTATATACCTCTCAGATCATCCTTGAAAAATCAAATTAAAATGGAAAAAAAAAGATGAAAAACCCAATGATATGTCTTTCTATCTAGGGGAGGGTTTGGCATCTAGAACGAATCGAATAGAGAAAAAGACTAAGAGGCACCAATAAAGGGTATGGTTAGTTCCCTGGTATTTATGACTCTACCTAAACCAAGGTGAGAGGACCTATGGGGTAGCTTTCTCACATGGAGATAGTTTTTAATTCAACCTCCATGGGTATTATTGGCACATAGATAAATAATTATGACTAGGGCATAACCAAACTTGCATAATCCACCTGGGAAGGGTTGTCACACCGAATGCACAAATGCACTAGGTCACACATAAGCTACTAAAGATAGATGGGTATAATGACTGAAATATTAATTATAAAGAATTTTCAACAACATGGGATGCATGTAAAACTATAGTACTATGTGTTTAAAGCATAAACTATAAACACATGTTTCATAAGCAAGGTCTTATGCATTTACAAGTCAAATAATACTTATGGTATGCAAAGGGTGTATTATCTATAAGGTAGGACAAGTTTGATGATAATATAAAAGGGGTAGTGTGTTGGATATTTTTAAAATAGTATGGTATCTTGAAATATTCATGACATTATCCTTTGTAAAGATGTAGAAAAGACTCAAATGCAAGCTAATGAGAACTACCAAATGATCCCTAAAACCCCAGAGCATATACTATAACTAAAATTTCATAACACTTTTCCTTGTCAAATCCATAGACCTAGGATACCCTAAAAGGTCATTCAACAACATACTTCCACTTTAAACTATAGAAAGGAATTTAGAACCTACATCCATGCTCAAAATGAAAACTAGTAATGAACACAAACCCAAATGTATAATCAACAAAACTTGTAAAACATATTAATTCACTTCATCAATAGGATATAACAAAAAACCACAAGCATTATCCTTAACTTGAAAAGAAACATTAAATACCTCATTTTTTCAAAATGTTTCAAAGGGGACAAGCATGGTGAGTTTGATCTTTTGATAAGGGAGACATAAACATACTCTCAAATCTTGTTAATGTTTGTATAGCTATAACCACCTTAGCAAGAGAGACAAGATCTACACACAGTAATGGATCCCAAAACTTTGAAGAGCCTAAACTTGGAGAGAAGAAACAAAATAAACAACAACCACCAACATTTTTAATAGAGAAGCCCTATATTTATACATTTTTTACCCATTTCAAATTTTGGAGTGAGGGTTATAACCTATAATTTCCAAAGTACCACCAAGATTCTCTTAGCTAGATCAAATCCTTTGCCACACCTAGAATCTTCATGTAATTATAAGGAAACCCATTGTTACAATTGTATTTACATGAAATGATGAAGACTTCAATAAAGTCTTTGAATTTCTTGGCTAGAAATACATTTCACATGAGGTATAAGGAAGATATTCATGATGGAGGCCAAACAAATTTTGTCTTTGTGTGTAACTATTTGATCATCCCCTTGATCACTTGCTTACACAATTGGAAACTTTTGGACAACTGCCTTCCCCCTCATGCACACCATGGAATGACATGATCTTATAATGATGACTTTGGAATATTTTGGATCCATGGCCACTTAAATGATATTCCTTCGAATGACCCACCTTGATCTTGTAAACCTACAATATCTCTCCCACTGGATGAGCTTGGACAAGCAAAACTTGAGAAAATGCAATACCTAAGTTTACTTGACCCCTTTACCCTTTTGGCTCCAAATTATCTTTTCACATTTTAACTTTTTCACCTTTGCCTCTTGAAAACTTTATAATTTTCACATATTTGCATTTTTAAGGTTTCCTTTACATTATCTCCTTTTTAATTCATAAATGGAATATTTTCAACCTTTGACCTATTTGGGTAATTCCTAGCCCCTCTCACAAATTTTCAATTTGAAAATTGCCAAGTTAAAATTTATACTTTTAGTTCCCATGGGAATTTCCCTTAGGTATATCTTCAAATGAGCACATAAGGGGTTAATAAATCCATATTAAATTGTAATGCATTGAGCATTGACTTTTCCATTTTTTAAAACTTCCTTTATTATATAGGCTTTATCTGAGATCTACACCAGATCATTATATATGAGAATAAACACCTTCATATTGTCATGCCAAAATCATAGTGGTAACACCAACAGGTTACAAGCATTTTTTCATTACTCCATTTTCTTAAAAGGTGTTTATATATAATTTTGATTGTCAAGAAGTATGTTTAGCCCATGAGCTTCAAACTTCTAATGTATCTTAAGAATCCAATAAACCAAAATATCCCTCATTATTTATATACATTCCAAACATGTTAGATATATGTTCTATAATGGCTAATGGGTTTTATGTATCATCCATTCCTTAGGGTCATATTTTAAAATTGGTACTTGACATATCTAGAAAACCCATTCTTTGCCCTAATTTCTACTCATGGGACCTAGAACCATCCAATCAATTTGTAATTTATTTCAAAACCATAGATTTACTAAGGAGCTACCATGCCCCATTTTGAATTTTCCTAGTCAACCAACTATAAGTGGTGAAAGCTACATTAACTACCTTGTGCAGGTTCCTTGAATATGATTTGTATGCCTATGTGGCATCACCATGTCACATTTTCTCATCCATATGTTTTTTTTTAAATGACTATTTCCCATTTGAAAATCCATCTTTCATTTCACATCATTTGATTATCCCTACAAAAATCACCACAAATAATTGATAATTTAATTATTTGAATCCAAATGGCTATCTATTGTGGCTTAAATTTGATGTTTGCATGCATGTCATTTGACATTTATGTGATTGTCTTTGACTTCTACATGATTTTCAATCTTTGAACCCCAATAGATAAATTTTGATATTTATTTTGATGTCTACATGAGTGTCAATGATGACTACATGACCATCAATGATGTCTACATAATCATTAGATTTTGAATACCAAATGGTTAATTTTTGAGCTTTACTATCATGTTCATGCAATCATCAATGATGTTTGTGTGACCATTACACTGCTTGTTTAACTTTAAAGGATTACATCTTGAGATATAGAAAGCATGAAGTCATTAAATTTGTAAGATATGTTCATGACGTGTAGAATATTGATTATATTAATCCTTTGACCATGAAATACTTTCTAAGCAAACTTATAAAATACATAAGTAAACTAACTAGTCTATTTCTACATTTATTTTAAGATCTATTGAAAATTACACCCTCATCTCATGTTTTTGATCATATTTTCACAGATCAAATGTTGGCCTTTGATATTCATCCATAAGGCTCAATCCTTTACTTGACATTCCATTAGATCACTAACAATGTTCCCACAATGGTGATACTTGTAACCTTCATTCTCATCCTAGGGATTTATTGAAACATTGACCTTATATGCACCATAGATCAAGATATTTATGCTTTATCACATACCATCAATTGATGAGAATGTTCTTGAGCTTTAAATCATGCCCTGCAAGCTTGACACTTAGGACATCCATGCTCATCTCAGGTCCTTTTCAATATTTATCATTGATCATGTAGCATTGGATAATCTTGTTCTATGTTAACACACACCATTTGATTGAGATCCATTAGGTTAAAATTTATTGGCTCAAAATTAACATGAAAATAAATTAAGTCAGAGCTCAGGGAACAAAGAACTTATTATAAAGTCTTAGCCTTAGGTTTTTGGGTACATAAATAAATATGACATAGGATTTAGGATAGAACTTTGAGATTAGTTTAAAATAAAGGGAAAAAGTATTATTTAGACCATGTTAATAGATAAAAAAGGACCCAAGGCCATTAGAAATAAAGGGGGACCAAACATGAATTTTAGACTAAGGTTTGATCATGTAAACAAACATGACCAAACCTTAGTATAAAATTTAAAATAAGTCCATGGCATATTAAAAGCATTCCCACTTAAATTTATCTTACCAATTTGAATTTAAATCAAAGGGATTAAGCTATGTAAACTATAAGAAGGGTCTTAAGGTGATCAAACATGAATTCAACTTGACCTTTGATGAACACTTGATAACACGAAGTAGTATAAAAAAATTAGGCATCAATGCTTAATAAGGGCTCAATTTCTTTAGTGCAATTTAGGGAAATAAAATTGGCTCTCACCTAGGAATGTACACCTCCTATAGGTATGTAAAGAACCCCAAAATGTAAGACTAGGTACTAATCTATTGGATCATGGAATCAACACTTAGTCAATTTAAATCAAAAGAGACTCATGAAGGCTCAAAAAATATGGTAGACTGACAAAAATAGATCAAGAGGATTTGAAAAATAACACACAATAAAAAACCTAAAAGGATATTATACAAGTAAGGCCCAAAGCAAAGGGGAGATAAATTAACAAAACAATAAGACTATACACTATACAAATATGTACATAGTTGCAAACTCAACCTAGGAAGTGTTTTAGATGCCTACCATTGACTAGCAGCTCTAGTATTTCACCATCTAGGTTTCTGTGGAAGAAAGTGTGTTCCCTAATCTATAATTCAATGGAATAGGGACCCATCTAGAAGGCATCAAATTTTCCATGCTTCCCTTTCTCCTCATGCTTGTTATCCAAAAGTAGAACTAGATCACCTACTTGGAAGGTTCTTGGAGTGACCTTCCTATCAAATATCTTCTTTATATTTTCATTGAAATTGAGGTTTTCATGAACTTGTCTTCAAATTTCATAAATCGAAATAATTTGGTTCATCTTACTTTCATAGTGTTTGATTTACTTATCATCTTTTGGTTGTTACATGAGATGATATATTGGCAATTATAAATTCATAGGCAAAATTACTTGAGCTCCATAAATAAGCTCAAAAGGGCTTTTGCCTATAGCTCTCTTGGGAGTGATCCTATCAGCTCACAAAGCAAACTTCAACTATTCACCCCACTTCTTATTTTCTTCCAATGTTCATCTAATGATTCTGAGCAAGTTCTTGTTACTAGATTCTACTTGCCCATTCCCCTAAGGGTTGTAATTGGAATAATAGGTCAATTTAATCACATACTATTTACATAATAACACTAAAATTTTAGCTCTAAAACTCATGACATTATCAATAATAAGTTTAATAAGCACACCAAATATATAAATAATCTAATTTAGCAAAAAATCCATAACCATCTGGTGTGTAGCCTTATTTGTAGGGATTACTTCAACCCATTTGGTGAACTAGTTAGTCACAACTAGTATCCATCTATGTTTAACACTTGATGAATCAATAATTTCTCCAATGAAATCCATTCTCCATTGTCTAAATGGGCCTTCAATCATCATAGGATACAAGGGAAGATAACTTGAAGCTTTCATCATCCCAACAAAGTGTTGGCAATTTTTGCATTTTCTAACTTTTTGAGCAATATCTTTAAACAATAATGGCCACCAATAACTAGTTCTCAAAATTTTACAAGCTATAAATTTAGGTAAAAAATGGCCACCACATAATTCACTATGGAAGTCTTCAATCAGGTCAATAGTTTGTTCTTCTAGCATGTATCTTAGGAGAACCCCATTTGTATTCTTCCATGCAAGTCTATTTTTAGTCAAGAGGTATTTTTTGGAACAAGCTTAATATTCCTCCTTTGATTCTTATCCAAGTTAGGGGAAAATTCAGATTTTTTAAGTAATAGACAATTTCTTAATACCATGGAGACATGTTAAATTGACTCAAGGAATCATCAACATTGAAAATAGTAGTAGTTACCTCAAGAGCTTATAAATTAGTCTCAAACATGAGCTTGGCTAGACCCATCCCTCACAATAACTTGGTAGTCTAAATATCCATGTCATACTCTTGCAACTTGTTGACCAATATGGATCTCTTGATAGAGACATTAGTCTGAGTCAAGATGTCATTTACCATGGTATGTAGGACATAATAAACAATCCTTAAAGTCAAAAATAACTTTTAAACATCTTGGCATCCTTCAAGAGGTTAAATCTTATTTTTCTACGATGGTGTAATTTAGTTCAACACCTTGCATATCTTTGATAAAGAAATCTATTGGTTGCTCATGACCATATTCATTCTTGTACAATAGGAAAACAATAACAATGTTATATGATGCAAAAAGAAAATCTAAAATGGCTTAGTGTAATCAGGGATAACCAAAATAGGGGTAGACTTTAAATCCACTTTGATTTCATTGAATGATTACATGACCTTTTCATCCCACTTGATGGTCTAGTCCTTGTTTAGTATGGAATTAATAGGTAGAGCGATCTCTATAATATTTGACACAAACCTCCTTAAAAAATTATTTTTTCCAAAGAAGGATTAAATTACCATCTTGGATTATGAGATAGGCACTTTTTCAATGGCTTCTACCCTCTCAGAGTCAATCATGATACCATGCTTAGACACTATATGTCCCAATAACTTGGAATTTTTTACTCCAAAGTGACATTTCTTTGGATTGAGAAAAATGTCAAACTCCCTAAATCTGATCAACACCTTCTCTATATGATCTACACGTTATTCTCTAGTCTTAGAGTACATAGTGATATCACCCTGATATATAACTATAAAACTATTAATCATCTATGCAATGTCAACATCTATAGCTCACTAAAACATTATACTAGAATTAATTAACTCAAAAACTATCCTCATATATACATATGTGCCCCAAGGTGTTGTAAATGTAGTCTTGGGTATCATAGATTCATTCACCAAAACCTAGTTATATCCTAAGAATCCATCTAAAGTGGATACTATATTTGATCCTATAACACTTTGCAAAAATTTATCCATATTTGGTGAGGAATAATTATCTCTTAAATAAGCTAATTTCAAATTTCATAAATCCACATACAAGTGGATGTCACCATTTTTATTTCTCATAGGGACTAAATTTACAACCCATGATGAATACTTGATGGGCTTAATGATACCACCTTCCCTTAGCTCCTTTAACTCATCTCACATCTTAGTGGCTAAGATGGGGTTAATAGGGCTCTATTTCTACTTGAAATGCTTTTTATTAGGCTATAATATTATGACATGTTTTAACAAGTCTTCCCTATATGCTTTCAACTTATAATAAGACCATGATAAATAATCTTGGTACTTTTTTAGAATCTACATGTAAACTTGCTTTTCAACTATGCTTAGGTGAGTACTCAGACAAACCTTTCTTGGATTCTCATGAGAACCCAAATCACATTTAGTCACATCCTTTTAAATAGATGAGTCTTGAGTCTTTATTCTATATGCTCCATCAAAAGATGCTTATAAACTTACAAAACCTCTAGGGAGTGTGTTTATCTTCAACTAGATAATGTCATTCCGAAACAAGGTTTCTTTTCTATCACAAACCTAAACCATATATTCCAAGTCTATGAGCTAATCATGGAGCTCAAATTCACAATTTATAAATCTCTTAATCTGATCATCATCATCAAACACCTAATAATGATGAACACTATCTAGGATTGAAGGCCTAAAAAGCACCTCCACCTGATACTAACAATGAGGGCTCATATTTGGAATATCAAATTGAGAACCTAACCTTGTAGGTTTTTCATCTTCTTGGTTCAAACTTCTATCATGATAAAAAAAATTGAATGCATAAAATAATTCAAGAAAATATCATACAACATTATGATATTGTTTTAACCTTTTATTTTTGGTGGCATAAACATTGTGGACTTGCTTTACCACTAGCTCAAAATCACCTTTATCAATCAAAATTTTAATTCCATGATCACAAGTAATACATAGACCAAGAAAGAGTGCCTCATACTCAATATTATTAGTGAACTCAAAGGATATCTAAAAAGAAAACTTGAAAAACTTACCATTGGGGGCATAGATACAACTTGTGCTCCATTTCCAAGATTGGACCAAGCCCCATCAAAACACACCTTCCAAACTACACCTTCACTTTTAGGTTTAACATCAATATTAATAGGTTGTTCATTAGTGTCAACATTCTTAGTGAAGTTCCCAATACCAACATCTATGTACAATACTTCATTTTGATCATGTTTTTCATCTTCAATTACATGTAGCATCTTCAACTCTCTGTAAAGTTTGACCATATTACCCTCCAATGTAAAGGTGGAATAATAAAGGTATATTTATAGCTTTACACCCATAATAGCATCCCATTTTCATGATAGAAACACCCCCCAATTAAGTAGGTAGTCTACAACTACCACATCCATATTCAAATACTTACCTGGATGCACTACTAACTACACTACCAATCCCTTGACTTGTCTAACAACTATAACCTCTCACAAATCCATGGAATAAAAATTATCAAAAGATGATGTGATCTTAACCCTGATATCATTTAAGACACCCAAGGGCATTACGTTACAAGAAGCACCATAATCAAACATGTAAATGTGGATAATAAGACCATAGATCAGTAAGGTTATATAAAATATATCCACATTCAGCTGACTCTTTACTAATGCAATCCCCAAAATAGAATTTTGTAGTTGGTTTAAAAACCTCTATATATTCTTCATCACTTTCTAGGGATTTTTTGGGTAAATCAATTTCATTTGCAGCTGACTTCTCACCAAATTGTAAGTATTCAAATGCCCTCTTCTTATGCTCAAGTATTTTTAATAATTCAATAAATGGCATAGTGATTTTTAGTTGGCTCAACATATGGGCCATATCACATATACTATACTAAGGAAGAAGAGTATTTGGTAGAAGGGTAACAACACTTTCAGCTAGAATGCAATCACTTAAGGTCTAAATTGGAATAGGTTGGGGTGGATTTACATGCTTTGTAGCAGCCTTCAAAGGTAGATTTTGTTTAACATCATTCACACCTTTAGGAATAATATATAACAAAGGTACTTTATTTTTAGTGAGAGCACTTCTAGGATTAGCAACTTGGGAAAAGGGTACAAATTTGGAAGCATTATGAACTATCATAGCTTTCTTATATTCCTTACTTGTATCCCCTACCTTTGGATTTACATGGGTAGTGACTTGAGGGGCAACATCTAGTTTTTTTAATTCTTAAGTAGTATTATTTATCTTGGGAAACTATTGTATTAATTAAACATTGCCTATCCTCAACTAATGGAATTCCCCCATCATACTTATTAATCATCATTGATATTAAAAAATAAAAATCATTAATGGGTAATTCATACACTTGTGCCATATTAACATCATAAGCAAATTCACAAGTTGGGATGCATACCTTTTATACTCCACTCTAAAATAGATCAACATTGGTAGCACTCAACAATTCCATAGAGATAGACATCTTACTTTGGGGACTCTAACAATTAAACATAATAATCTCATCATCAAATGACATAGACTCAGGTTAATCTACATTTTCATCAATTGGTTTAGTTGTATCACATGGAGGATGTGGAAGGAATAACTTGTCACACCAATCAATATCATTGTCACAACCTACCATATTCACTTGACATTTAATAGATCAAACACTTCTTTCCTAGCCCCTCTATTTTGATTTCTTTCTATTTTTTCATCTCATGCATGCCTCTTCCATCTATCATTATATTGATGTTTGAAAATAGGCTTTCCTTATGCTTGATTCATATTTGGAGCCATCTCTTGATCAGTAGATACATGAGGGATCCCCTTTTAATCTCTAGCTAATTTATATGAGATTTAATTGACAACAAAGGCCAAAGTTGTAACAATCTCCTCAAGGTTGGCTATCTTTGTGGACTGTGTCTTTTTTGGATTGACCAACTTTACATCATCCTACTTGTTCATGGGCTTTCCCATAGCTTGTATTTTATTTTCAATTTAGATAGACATATTTAATTCTAACCAGAGATTCATGGGAGCCTTGTCTCTCAAGTAGTATGTAGCAATCTTTTCAAAGGCATCATAATACTTTATCAAGCAAGTTGTATCACTAGGCCTAATGTTTTTGGGAAGCCACATCATAGTTTTGTTGAACCATGTATTGAAGTCCTAAAAAAACTCATTGGGGTTCTTCTTGATGTTTTAAAATTTAGCTAAAAAGAATCTCAGATCAATTCCATCACCATATTAAATTATGAACATAGTTTTCATCTCGTCCCATGAATCAATACACCCACATGGAAGAAAGTTGAACCACTCACAAGCATCTTCTTCCAGCATATGTACAAACAACTTAATGCACACATCCTCATGATCAACCTCATAATCTTCAATGATATTATGAAAAACCTTCAAGTTTTGATCACCACTCACTATATTATTCCTTTAGAACTTTATAAGGTGGTTCATTAATTCATTTGGGACTGCATTTGGATAACCTTTCATGCCCTCAAAATTTATAAGTCTAAATCTAGGAATGTAGAATGCAAGATATTCATTATAGTCTTGGTCCCTATGCTTCATGATTGTTTCAATGGGAGGTTCAAGAACTAATGACAAAGGGATGTGAGGGGGTGAATGAGGTGGACTTTGTGGTTCACACCTAGGAGGGGATTTAGTTGGTCAAAAAGAAGAAGGGTAATAAATTGTACTATAAGTTTTAGAGTTAATAGGAGAGATATGATAGTAATTAAAAATGGAAATCTTAAAAAAATGTTCAAGATTATCAAAATTTTGACAGTCCAAGTAATCTTTTATAGCTAGACTATGCTCTCAATGGGCCTCCAAACATTTCTCCTTCATCTTTGATGTAAACTTATGGGTATGACAAGTTGTTTGGATGAGTCACATTTGAAGGATGATCTTAATAATTCTAGATTTGAAAAAAAGAAAATACTCAAAGCTGAAGGTTAACAAATATATTCAAAATAGGTACTAATATTCCTTGAAACCAAATGATAAGACTGGAGACACTACTAGAATCAAATTTCTAGAATATAATTTGACACACTATTTTCATACAAGATAAAATCAAACTTGTTACAACTTAATGTGATAGAAAGAAAAGACACTAAAATTAATAGAATTATGTTCAAAAGGGGAAATATACCTTCCAAAATGTAATATCAATAGTTCTTGAATATAAACAATATCTCTATCTTTTTGCAAGAGTCTTTGACAACACAAGTGACATGGACTTAAATTTAGTCCTTGGTAATGGTGGTAGTTGAGTGATGACATTAACACATTGAAGTTTATTAGACTAATGAAAATATATGTAGATAAATTCCAAACTTGATTTACTTATATCTCTCTGAGAGAGTCACTGGTAACATAAAGGCCAAGGTTTTTGGCTTCTCCTTGGTAATAGTGCCAATAGTATGTTGGTTCCTATTTGTATACCTCTCATGCTCAGCATTACACACTCGAATGAAAATGGAAAAAAAATATGAAAAACCCAATGATATGTAATTATAGCTTAGGGAGGGTTTGGCATCCAAAATGAACCAAATAGATAAAATGACTGAGAGACACCTACAAAGGATATGTTCAACACCCTGCTACTTTTGGCTCTACCTAAACCAAGTTGAGAGGACCTATGGGGTAGCTTGCTCATATGTAGAGATTCTACAATTCAACCTCTATGGGTATTATTGGCACATAGAGACACAAACATGACTAGGGTACATCCAAACTTGCACACTCCAATTGGTAAGGGTTGGCACATGGAATGCACAAATGCACTAGGTCACACATAAGCTACTAAAGATAAATGGGTATAATAACTACAATATTCATTATAACTAATTTTCAACAACATGGATTGCATGGAAAACTTCATTACTAGGTATTTAAATAATAAACTAAAAACACATGTTTTATAAGCAAGGTCTTATGCATTTTCAAGGCAAATAATACTTATGGTATGCAAAGGGTGTAATATCTACAAGACAAGACAAGGTATGACAAGTTTGTTGATAATATCAATGGGTTGTGTTATATATATTTTTAAAATAATAGGGTATATTTTAATACTCATGACATTATCCTTTATAAATATGTATAAAAGACTCAAATACAAGTAAATGGGAACTACCAAATGATCCCTAAAACCCCAAAGCATATACTGCAACTAAAATTTTAAAACACTTTTCCTTGTCAAATCTATAGACCTAGGGTACCCTAAAAGGTCATTCAATAAGATACTTCCAAGTTAAACTATAGAAATGGATTTATAACCTAGATCCATGCTCAAAATTACAACTAGTAATGAAAGCAAACCCAAATATCCAATCAGTAGAATTTGTAAAATATATTACTACACTTCATCGATAGGAAATAGAAAAGAACCACAAGAATTTTCATTAACTAGAAAATAAACCTTACATACATCAATTTGTCAAAATTATGACAAGGAGAAAATCATGGAAAGTTTTCTCTTTTGATAAGGGAGACATAAATATGCTCTTAAATCTTGTTAATGGATATACATATGCAACCACCTTAGCAAGAGAGACAAGATCTACACACAGCAATGGATCCCAAAACTTTGAAGAGCCTAGACTTAGAGAGAAAAACTAAAAGAAACAACAAATACCAACTTTTTTAATAGAGAATAATCCCTCTATTCATTCATTTTTTACTAATTTCAAATCTAGGAGTGAGGGTTGTAACCTAAAATTGCCAAAGTCCCACCAAGATGATCCTAGCTATAAGAAAACCTTTTCCACACCTAGAATCGTCATGTAACTGTAAGGAAAATCATTATTACAACTACCTCTAGAATAAATTATGAAGACTTGAATTAAATCTTTTGATTTATTGGTTGGAAATGTGTTTCACATGAGATGGAAGGAGGATATTCATGATGGAGGCCAAACAAACTTTGTCTTTATGTGTAACTATCTAAGGATCCCCTTGATCACTTTCTTAGACAATGGGAAACTTCTAGATATCTACCCTCCCCCTCATACATGCCATGAAACAACCTAAACTTGAAATTATGGCTTGGGAATATTATGGATCCATGGCCACTTAAATGATCTTCCTTAGAGTGGCCCACCTTGATCTTGCAACCCTACAATATCTCTCCCATTTGAGGAGATTGGATGAAGAAAACATGAGAAAATGCAATAGCTAGGTTTACTTGACCCCTTTACCCTTTTGGCTCCAACTTTATTTTTCACATTTTGCATTTTACACCTTTTCCCCTTGAAAAATTTAAAATTTTAATATATTTTACTTTTTAGATTTTCCTTCACATTATCTCCTTTTTAATGCATAAATGCATTATTTTCAACCTTTGACCTATTTGGGTAAATCCTAGCCCCTCTCATAAATTTAAAATTTGAAAATTTAAAATTTGAAAATTTAAAATTTGAAAATTAAAAATTTGTAATTGATACTTGTATTTCCCCTAGGAATTTCCCTTAGGTAAATATTCTAATGAGCACATAAGGGGTTAATAAATCCATATTAAATTGTAATGCATTGAGCATTGACTTTTCTATTTTTTAAAACTTCCTCTCTTTTGTAAGCTTTATCCAAGATCTGCACTAGATCATTAATTATATGAGAATAAACCCCTTCATATTGGAATTATAAAAGTATAACAATAACACCAAAAAGTTACAATTTCTTTCTCATTACTCCATTTTATTGAAAGGTGTCTATCTATAATGTTTCTTATCAATAAGCATGTTTCATCCATGAGCTTCAAACTTCCAATGTATCTCAAGAAGCCAATAAACGAAAATACCCCTCATTCTCTATACACACTACAAACATGTTAGATATATGTTCTATAATAGCTAATGGTTTTTATTCATCATCCATTCATTAGGATTACATTTTAGAATTGGCACTTGACATATCCATAAAACCCACTCTTTACATTGATTTCTTCCCATGGGACCTAAAACCATCCAATCAATGTGTAATTGCTTTCAAATCCTGAAATTTATTGAGGAGCTACCATGACTAATTTTCAATTTTCCTTGTCAACCTATTATCATTGGAGAAATTTCCATTAATTGCCTTGCATAGGGTCCTTTAATATGACATTTATACCTATGTGGCATCACTATGTCACATCAGCTCATCCATATCTTTATTTTTTTTAAATAACCATTTCCCCTTTGATAATCCTTATTTCATTTTGCACCATCTAATTATCCCTTTATGGATCATGATATACCATTGATCTTTGGATTATTTTAATCTAAAAAGCTATCTACCATGGCTTAAATTTGATGTTTGTGCACCTATCATTTAAAGTTTGCATGATTGTCATTAACATCTATGAAACCATAAATATCTGCATGATCATTAAGGATGTCTACATGACCATCACATTTTGAACACCAAATTGTTAATTATTGAGCATTGTGTTAATATTCACACTACCATCAATGACATCTACATGATTGTCACACTACTTCTTTAATTTTAAAAGCTTGCATCTCGAGATTGAAAAACCATGAAGGTACCAAATATGTAGGAGATTTTTATGACATATAGAATATTGATTATATGTGATCCTTCAACCATGATATGATTTATAGGAAAACTTATCAAATGCATAAGTAAACTGACTAGTACATTTTTACATTTGTTTTGAGCTCTATTGAAAAGTCCACCCTCATCTCGCACTATTGATCATATTTGCATGGATCAAATGTTGATCTTCAATCTACATCCATAGGTCTCAATATTTTACTCCATGTTCTATTGGATCACTAATAGGGTTCCCATGATGGTGACACCTATCACCTTCATACTTATCTTGGGGATTTATTGAAACACTGACCTTCTATGCACCATCGATCATGATTTATACACTTCACCACTTACCATCGATCTGTTAGGAATAAAACACTTAAATATAGATCTCTTATTACTATAAACTAAATATAAAAAATTGCAATAAATGCATCATGGAAACATTCCTTAATTCACCATTAATATGAAATCATAAATGAGAGCAAGATAATAATAACATAGATAACATATATCTAACACAATTAATCCAATGTGGGCTACATCCACCAATAAAAGTTATCAAATAAATTAGTAATCTAAAACAAGATTATAATAAACTCTTATAGAGATAGAAAAATCTCCTATAGAAATTGCTACACAAAAAACTACACTTTCACTTGCACCTGCACAATGTTGTATCTCACAAGTTACTAAACCACACCCTATAATGAACACCTACACTTTGAAAAACAACTAAAATTTGAATGTAATCCTCAAATACACACCCTAAAAACAAACCATCAACCTCTAAAGGCCACACCACACCTTCTATTTATAGTAAAATGAAGAAAATACACAAAAAGAGGAGCAAATGTGTAATGCTTATCCAAGATATGAATTATCTAACATGTGACAACCCTCCTCCACCTCATCAAGCCTATCCAAAAGCTCTCCCAAGGGGGAATTAGCCATATTCATCTCTATACCTTATAAGAGAACATCTTCCTAAAAACATGTGATCACAACCAACTCCACTCAACAAGGAAGGAGTTCTCTTTTTCAAGAAACAACTAGCTTCCTTAAAACAAGGAAGTCAACATGGGAAAAGGCATCTAACAACTAACTCCATGAAATATGGAATGCATAAAAATTAAGAATATAAGGAATATTCCACTCTCATGTGGAGAACATGAAAATTACACCCCCTCACATCTTTAGAGCTCTTTAGGCCCCCAAAATTTATTACTATGGTCATGTGATAGACCTAAAAGGCTCCACACTCAATAATCTTGTAGTTGGAGACCATTTCTATTGAACAGAATCTATCACTAATCCATGACCACTAAGGCCAACCAAATATAAACATAGTCTCAATTTGTCTAATGTGACCACCTTGGTCATCATATCTACAAGATTATGACTAGTATGAATCTTCTCTATCTTCACCAATTTCTCCTCTAAAGTTATCATGTTAAAGTGATAACATAACTAAATGTGTTTTGTCCTTGAGTGGAAAGTGGAGTTCTCTTCCAAATGAATAACACTCTGACTATCACTATGTAGTCTCCCAACTTCTTTCTCATACCCCAACTCTCGAAACAACTCCTATAACCAAATCATCTCCTTTTTAACCTCCATGGTAGTAATATAATCTACCTCTATGGTTGACAAAGACACAACCATGTGTATCCTATAAATCTAACTAACCACTATATATCCAATAGTAAATATATATCCTATCATACTTCTCCTACTATCAATATCCCATACCATATCTGAGTCCACATAACCATGTAAAGTGGTATCTAATCCACCATAACATAATTCAAAATTAATGGTTCCTCTCAAATACTGAAGAATACATTTCACTACCTACCAATGATCATAACCTATATCACTCATACACCTGCTCACAACTCCCACTACTTGGGCAAAATTTGACCTAGTACAAACCATGGCATACATCAAGATATCAACTACTGATGAGTAAGGTACCTTAGACATCTTAGGATTTGTAGCTTTTGTCTTGGGACACTGTTCCTTTGATAATATAAAATGGCTTTCCAAAAGAGTAGAAATAGATTTAGCATCCAACATGCTAAACCTTTCCAAGACTTTATTCACATACTTTGATTAGGATAAGATCAAATTCCTCTCCTTCTTATTACAAGAAATCACCATACCAAGGATTTTATTTGCAACACCCAAATCCTTCATAGAAAAGAAGTCACTAGGTTTTTCTTGAGAATGTGAATATGTTTTATGTTCTTTCCTAAAACTAACATGTCATCAACATACAAGCATAATATAATAAAGGAACCATCATCAAAAAATTTGATGTACACACAACGGCTAGAATGACACCTTTGATATTATTTTTCCAACATAAAATAATAAAATTTATTGTACCATTATAGTGGATCTTGTTTCAGGCCATACAATCTCTTCTTTAGTCTACACACATAGTTCTCCATCCCTTTGACCTCATAACCCTATGGCTACTTCATATACCAATCTTCATCCAAATCACCATGAAGAAAAGTAGTTTTCACATCTTACTATTCTAAGTGCAAATCCTCAACTACAACTAAATCAAGAATAGTCCTAATACAAGTGATATTTACAATAAGAGAGAAAATATCATCAAAATCAATACCTAATTTTTGTGTAAACCCCATGACCACCATCCTAGCCTTATATTGTTTTCTCCATTCATCCTCTTTTTTTATCTTGAAGATCCACTTGTTCAACAATGCACTCTTTCCTTTAGGTAGCCTAACCAAATCCCATGTTTTTTTCTCCGTGAGAGGTCTATGCTCCTCATCCATGGCTTATTCCCACATCAACTTGGCATCAGCCTACATTGATTCCTCATAACACTCTGGTTCTCCATTATTAGTGAGTAATAAATAATTTAAAGGAGAAAAATGTTTAGGTGCTCTTCTTACCATAGGAGTTTGGGGTCTTTATATAGAAGGTTCCTAAATTAAATCCTTGGATACTTTTCCATCTAAAATGTCATACAATATTATGTACTCTTTATGTTCCTAATCTTGTTCCTATAACTGATCCTTATGCATGAATTTTTAATTAAAGACTACATCTCTAGACCAAAATATTTTCCTATATTTAATGCTACATAAATAGAAGCCAAATTCATCCTCACCATAACCAACAAATGTGCATTTCTTTGATTAAGCCTATATCTTGGTCCTATCCTCTTTCTTGATGAGAGAAAATGCTTCGCATCCAAAGACTAAGAAAAGAATAATCAACATTCTTACTAGACCAAGCTTGTTTCAGAATGCCTCCATCTAAAGGCATAGAAGGTCCTCTATTAATTAGATATATTATCATGCTAACTACTTCTTCCCAAAACTATAAAGGCAAACCTACATGTAACCTCATGCTCCTAACACATTCCATTATTATTTTGTTCATCCTTTCAGATACCCCATTTTATTGTGGAGTTCCTATAACCATCTTTGCCTATGAATTCCAATGTTATAACAATAATCAAATAAATTATTACTACAATACTCACCTCCATTACCTGATCTCAGACATTTCAACTTGAGACCTATTTCATTCTCAACCAAGGCTTTCCACTTATTAAAAGTGTCAAATACATCATATTTAATTTTAATGCAATAAATGCAAACATTTTTTGTTACATCATCTATAAAAGTAACATAATAATTGGATATACCAATAAACTATACCTGAGCTAGTTCCCATACATTTAAGTGTACCATATCTAACTTGTGATCTTTATTTGTGGGTATAACCTTTAGGAACTTAACTAACTTTTGTTTCTCATACACACAATTCTCATTGAATTCTAGATCTATATCTTTCAATTTAGGTAACTTATATTTTAAAATCTATACACCCTCATGGCTCATATGATCGAGCATGTAGTGCCACATAGTTGCATCTCCATTTTTAGTAACAAAATCAATAGATTCAACACTATGAGTTAAATATAAATTACCAACTTTCTTACCTCTCAAAATCATAAGAGTACCTTTGGTAACTTTCCAAGATTCTATATTAAACAATACTGAACATCCCTCACTACCTAATTGCCCCATTGAATCCAAATTCTATCTCAACATAGACATGTGTATAACATCCTTAAGGATCTGTGTTTTCCCATTGTACCTCTTAAATTAAAAAAAAAACCTATCCCTACTATCTCACATGGTTCATCATCACCAAGATATACATGTCCTACATTCTCTTGAACATAATTAGTAAAATAATGCTTATGTGGGCTAGCATGAAATGAAGCCCCTGAATCTAATAACTAAGACTCAAAAAAGCTATCCATAGATAAAATTAAGGAATCTTGACATGATTTAATTTATGTAACATTTACTTCATTCATTCTATCCTTGTTGGCATTCTTATCCTGAAGTGACCAAAAATCCTTCTTTGAGTGTCCACTCTTCCCACAATGCCATCATATCATCTTAGATCTAGATCTAGACTTAGATCTACCTTTTGACTTTCCTTGTTTTCTTTTGATCTTATCATTTTTCCTCCCTCTAGTATCAATGGCTAAATCATTACCTAAATAGGATTCACCAATGCTTTTCCTTCACATCTCCTCCCTAAGGATCACACCTACAACATCCTAAACATTCAATCTTCCCTTGGCAAGGACTGCATTAGTCACATCTATAACCAAACTATCCAAACTATTAGGAAAAGGACATAATATTATAAAATATATAACTTCATCATCAAAATTGATTCTAAATGAAGTGAGCATACTTACAACCATATTAAAATCATTTAGATGATTAGATATTGAACCATTCTTAGTCATTTTCATGTTAAATAATCTTTTCACAAGAAAATTTTATTAGTAGAGGGTTTCTCATACAACTTTCCTAGTTTATCCATGAGATCTTTAGTGGTTTTCTCACCAGAAATATTAAATGAAATAGAGGATGCAAGACATAACCGAATGGTTCCCAATTCTTTTCTATCAAGTAATGACCAATCCACATCACTCATACTTATAGGTTGTTCTACTTTCCCCTCCAAGGGGAGATGTCCCTCCTTTTGATATAGGTAATCCTTCATCTACATTTTCAATAAACCAAAATTCTTACCATAAAATTTGTCCACCTTAAATCTGATCTCTTCTTCCATAGCTCACACTCAAGCTAATATCCTTCGTATGATTTACCACTTCAAAAAAACACATAAACCAATGGCTTTGATACTAGTTGTTAGGAATAAAAAACTTAAATCTAGATTTAATATTACCATAAACTCGATCTAAAGCTATGAAATAAAATACATCATGAAAATAATCCTTAATCCACCATTAATATGAAATCATAAATGAGATCAAGATAATAATACCATATATCACATAGATCTAACATGGTTCACCCAATGTGGGCTACATCCACCAATGAAAGTTCTCAAATAAATCAGTAATCTAAAACAAGATTACAATGAACTCTCATATAGATAGAAAATTATCCTATAGAAAGTGTTGCACAAAAAACTACACTTTCACCTACACCTATATAATGTTGTATCTCAAAAGTTACTAAACCACACCCTATAATGAACACCTAAACTTTGAAAAACACCTACACTTTGACTCTAATCGTCAAAGCCACACACTAGAAACAAACCATCAACCTCTTAAGGCCGCACCACACCCTATATTTATATTTGAATGAATAAAATCCATAAAAAGAGGAGCAAATGTGCAATGCTTATCCAAGATAAGCATTATCCAACATGTGACAGCCCTACTCCACCTCATCAAGCCTATCCAAAATATCTCCCAAGGAGGAATTATCCATAGTCATCTCTCCACCTTCTAAGGGCACATTTTCCCAAAAGCATGTGATCACAACCAACTCCACTCAACAAGGAAGGAGTTTCTTTTTTTTAAAAATAACTAGCTTTCTCAAAACAAGGAAGTCAACATAAGAAAATGCATCTAACAACTAACTCCATGAAATAAGGAATACATTCAAATTATGAATTTAGGGAATGTTCCACTCACATATGGAGAACATGAAAATTACACCCCCCATATCTTTGGAGCTCTTTAAGTCCCCAATATTTATTCCTATGGTCATATGATATCCCCAAAGGGATCAACACTCAACATGATGGATGGGAATGTGCTTGAGCTTTAAATCATGCCCTACGAGGTTTAGACTTAACACATCCATGCTTATCCTAAGTCCCTTTAACTATTTATAATTGATCACACACCATTAGATCATCTTTATCCATGTTAACATGCATTGTTTGATTGTGATCTGATAAGTCAGATGTGATTGGTTCAAAATTAACATGAAAAATAATTAAGTTAGAGATCAGGGAGTAAATAACTTATTATAAAGTCTTATCCTTGAGTTTTTAGTTGCATAAATAAATATGAGATAGGCTTTAGGATAGGAATTTGAGCTTAGTCTACAATAATAGGGCCATGTTAATAGATAAAAAGGAACCAAGGACTATGAGAAATGTAAAGGTACTAAACATGAATTTTATACTAAGGTTTGGTCATATAAATAAACATAACCAAACCTTAGTATAAAATTTAAAATAAGTCCATGGCATATTAAAAGTGTTCCCTCTTAAATTGCTCATAACAATTTGAATATAAGTCAAAGGGCTTAAGATAGGGAAAATGGAACAAGGGTCTTAAGGTGCTTAGACATGAATTCAAATTTATCTCTGATGAACACTTTAAAACATGAAGTGGGATAAACAAATTAGGTATCAATACTTAACAAGGGCTTAATTTATTTAGTTCAATTTTGGGCACTAACACTTTGAAAAATTAATGATGATTTATTTTGGTGTTTTTTGGGCATGGAAAGGGTCTTAATACATCATCAGTGACAATACATATCTATTGAGGAGTTTTGAGATTCGAAATAAATAATCAAAAATCCCTTGGATGCACTCAATCCTCTTTAAGGGTCACCTACAATAATTAGTTAAGAGAATTTACCTTAACAAGTGAGTGATAGTGTAGTCTAGAGGTTCAAAGGCATTGAAAATATCTTAGGACACATAAAAATAGTATTAGAAATTTTGAGAAGTTTGGGGATTAGACATCCAACCAAACTCAAACCATATACATAGTCAAGTTCTCTTAAATGCACAACTACAACTAGTTGAGGAAGCATTGATTTTGAGATAGTTGAAATGATAGAAACACATGGCTTTGAGTGAGGGCACCCAGCCATTCAATGTCATTAAATAACATGACATGGGTTTGGAAAAAAAATAGTTTTTCAAGAAGGGCCCTTAAAGTACCTGAGCAGGTAGTCACAGTCCCAAATATATATACACAGTTACCTTCACATAATCTTGCATTGATAAGAAAGGCTGTTAGTTAAAAGGGTCTTGAAATATATGAGAATGTCTGATAGATAATAATGTTTAAGGGTGATTTGGAGGTGATGGCATTGTCTCATCATGGTTTTAAAATCAAATAACAATGAGATAACATGATGTCAAACCTAGCATAGGCCTAGTCACAATATAGTTAGCCCAACTTGCTCATTCTTGGAAGTTGTTTATTTGAGGGGAGACTTCAAATTATTGAGGGAGAGTATGATGTTTGAATGTGAATAAAATAGGCTAATAGATCATCAAACTCAATAAATAGTGATACATCATGTTGGTAACGTTGTTCAGTCAAATAATAGTCCAAAATGCACATATAGACATGTATAAAATAGTTATTCTTAAAGATGAAAGTGGAGTCAGTTTGATTTGAGATCATTGAGAGACTTGATAATATGATGAAGGACATGTAAAAACATTTTTTAGAGCTCTAAACATCTGACAGTAAGGGAAAATGGAAGAAAATGGTTAGTTAGGGTAGGATTGATAGTTTGACTCAAGAACCTTAAGCCTATGAAAGTAGGTTGGTTGGAGACCTAATAAAATAAAGGTGGTGAGATAGACATTGGGAAAAGTCAAGGGAAACATAAAAAACCTCATTGAGGTAATTTTAGGTCAAACCAAACTTAGATAGCTATCATAGAACCCGATGTATTCCTAGACCTCACATTATGCTTGGTTCTAACCCAAGAGGTCACTTTATTTTGATTGGTATGGTTAGGAGGATATACATGCGACCCTGATGTCTTACATAATGTTGAATAAAATAATACACTTCCATTTTGTGTAATTGGTTGGTGGTTTCATGACCTGAGGTTTATGAACTATCGTTAAGAGTTCAAACAACTTTTAGGCTACCTTGGAGAGACATAAAAACCAGATGATAGAGAAGTGAGATTTCATGCCTCTAGATGAAATATATAAAATTAAAAACCACACATAAGATATTCACAACTCCCATGAGCATTATCCTATGCCATTGGTTAGTATAGTAATATAGGGAATTGTATTTAATAGGTCTAAAAACACTATTTTTTGTTATTTTGTAGATCTGTATAGTGATTCAAATATTCAAATTTGGAATGGAGGTAGTGGAGGATGTTTTATAACCAAATCACACACTTTTTTAGTTTTTATCATGTGTGGGGATTATATAGAATCATTTTCACTCTCTTGGTAGGGAGGCATAATTAAGGTCTAGTTAGGAGAGAGAAAGGGTAGAAAAGGACATCTCCACTCACACTTAGAGCATGAAATTAAACTCAAAGTTGTAAATACATATAGGGTATTGGAATATTCCATTATATTTTTTACTTTCCTCCACATAAGGAATTTTGCATTATTTTAGGGTTACGAGCAAGAAGGCCAATTTGGCAATTTTGGTAGACAACAAATGGTTTTGACTAGTTTGAGGCCTAAAATGGATTATTTTGGGTCATATATGGTATGAATAGGCCACCCATGAATTTTTTATGAGATAAATAAATTGAAATCATGTTTTTACACTTGTGTGAAAAATAGGCCTAAGGAGATGAAGAGTCCTCTAAACACATTGCAAGAGAAAGAGGTGATGTGTCAAAGAGAACCTATTGGGGTTAGTTGAGAGGTTTAAAGAATAGATAAAATAGATAGGATAAACTAATATGACCATCAATATGACCACTTGTCCTTCAACATGTCAAGAAGAAGAGAAGTTTCAATAAGCTAGTCAAGGTATCAAGCAAGCATTTCAACTCCCACACCACTTAGAGGGTCATATCATCTTTAGAGGAGATACACATGGATTATAGGACCTATTGAGTTACTTATATAATTATTTTTATTATTTTAACTCACATGACACTTGTCTACTCTCTCTCTCTCTCTCCTACACACTTCTTCTCTTCTCACTCATATTTTCTCTATATTAAGCCACTTTGGCTAAGTTTTGTATCTTCCACCTAAGTATGGTAAAGCCCTGCTCATTTTCAACCTTTTAGCAATAAATAATGATCTATTTTACCTTCTCCATGATTTTTTTTCAATGTTTATGTTAAGTTAGTTTATTTTTCTAAGTGATAGTTTATCTTCCTTAGCATGTTATCTTGCTTGCATCCATTTTCATCTTTAAAAGTCATCTTTAAAAGTCTCTTTAAGTGTTCTAATGAATATTTCATGAGTTTAGTGAGTTATCTCTCCATTAGTGTCATGTGATGACCTTGTGTTTAGTCCTCCTATCTTAGGTTAGCTTCATAAACCTCCTTTAAAAATATTAATGCAAGGGGTATATTTGGATTAGTATATGTAGAGATTAGGACTGTGTTTGAAGTGTACTTGTAGTTTATTGGTAGTGGTTAGGTTATAATTAGTGTATAACCTTGTTAGGATAGATTTAGTTTATTTTCTCTCTCTCCTTTTTCATCCAAATGATCTAGTAGTTTAGGTAATGAGATTCAATAGATAAACCAAGGGAGCTATCTCTTCAATCTAAAGGTTTGCCTTAATTATATGCAATCCATAGGCATAGAGGTAATCCCATGTTCCACTCAATTTTGAGTAGTTTTGAAATACCTCTAAAAAGGTGAAAAATTGAGTGACAATAATTCTAGCATTTATGATGGGTCTTAAGTTCCAATAGATTGGAAGAATTTTTGGTGGGTTCTTCCTTCTATCAACCTTTGGAGGCATTCAAAAAACACTCATGGTGACTCTAAATGAAATTAGCTAGTTCTAGCAACCCAATTACTTATTGTGAAATAGTTTTCTAATATCTTATGTTATCATTTTACTAATTAATTTTTCATGGTTGGACATGATGAAAGCTTCTAATATGCACCTCCCTATCAGCCTTATCATGACTCTAATTATGTGTCTCAACAAATCTATAAAAAAATTTATTTGCCCTATGAGTCATGATAGTACTATGGTCATCCTAATTCCCCTTCATATGACCATGATGTTGTTGAGCAGCCGTATAAATGAGCCTATGAGGAAGGATATCAAGAAGAGTATCAAAAAGTGCCTTTTTATCAACCCCAATATGACTCCTACTAGCCTTATCATGATGCATATCAACCTCAACATGATTCCTATTAGCCTTGTCATGAGGAATTAGATGATACCATTGATTGGGAAGCAAAATATTGGGAAACAATATATAAGGTCTTATAAACTCAAGTTAGGAAATTAACTCAATAATTTGAAGCTTGCTGAAACCCCCACTATTACCCTCCTCATCTTACTTCAATTCCACCTCAAGCCAAATATTTATTGGCATTCATGTCAAATGTGATAAAATTATAAAAAGTAATGAGAAAATAGGATAATAAAGGTGGTGTGATCCCTATTCATCTCATAGATAAGTTGAGGAAGTCGGTTTAATTATTTATGAATAAGTGGAGGTTAGTTGAAGAGAAAGCCAACTATGTCATAAATGATGATTTACATAAAATGAGATGCTATATTAAATGGTGGGTAGATAGATTAGAGAGGTGGGAAAACCATGAGATTTTGGATGATATTGGATCTATTAAAGAGACTCAATAAGGATATGAGGTAATTGAAATTCTTTTTGAATAAGGCATCTCTTCCATTGCCCAACCTAATTTATTGTATCCCCAAAAATATGAGTTCATTTGAGAAGTCTCCATTTCTAAGTCTATTCATGATCCATCCACCACATCTCATACTCCCTATCCAACCCATGAACTTGTCCACCACCACCCCAACTCATCCCTTCTTGAAGGAGAACCCATCCTATGGGATATAAGTGAAGAAGATTCAACCAAATTTATAAGTGATCAAGAAGATGACTCAAGTGTTTATGATGCAGAATTCACTATATGGACTCCCCTTAGTGAAGACAAACATAAATCCATATTCTTAAATGAATAAAATATGATCAAGATCAAGTTGTAGATACTCATGAACAAGTTAGTCAAGACATGGAAGGGAAGGTGTTTGAAGAGAACATCACATCAATTGAGTTAGTTAGATCTCATGGGCATGATCAAGAGGCTGATTCTAGAAATACAATAGGAAATGGAAATTTTTTTACTTCCATGGAACAAGATGACTTATGGCAAAGATTTAATGAAATTTGTGAAGAATTTAAAGGCCTTCAAAAGCCTAAACTTCCTATTGGTCAAGATGAATACACTCTTAAATTTGGCTTGCCTCTTGATGGTGTGCTTCCAAAAGAATATATTATGTCATCCAAACTTGTTAAATTTGCATTCAACCTTGAAATTGAAGACTCTTCAAGAAATCAAGTTGTAGTTGATCAAGTACATAATGGCTAGGAAGATGAAGTTGAAGAAGTTGTGATTTATTAAGAGAAAGAAGACAAAGGTGATTGGTAATAACATGTTTAGATTCTTCAAGAGATTGAAGGCCTTTGTAAGGTTGAGAGTCATGTGCATAAGTAGATCAAACAAAATGTCTTCATTGAGGATAATGATGAATATGGGGCTAAGTATGCAAAGCTTTTTGAAGAGATTGATGAGATTTTAGTAGGTAGTAAGTTTGATCTCATTAAATATGTTATGAAGGACAAATAATCATGCTTGAATGAAGCATCATTGGATCAAGTTTTAGTTGAAGAGCCTCAAGATAAGATTGTGTAATTACAAGAAGAATTCACCTTCATAGATGATATGTTTGAAATTATTGATCTTGCAATGGAGATCATGTCAAAGAGAGTGGAAATCATGAAGTAATTAAAGACACCAAAGACAAGGTATAAAACATAACTTTCTTCATGCCTTCATCTCATGGAGAAAAGGATGGTACATGTTTTCCCTTTGATCCATGAGGAGAAAATTTGTTCTAGGTTAGTTTGTATATAGTCTAAGTTTTCTTAAGTTATTTTTCTATTTCCTAAGTGATTATTAGTACATGTGTGTGTATTTCTTTGTTTTGTGTGTGTTTTGAATGTCATTTAGTTTGTTGATTCATGTTCAAAGTCTATTTAGGTCTGAAACTAAGTGCTAGAGAGTTCATTGCCCAATGGGCATGGAAGGCTACTAGTCCTATTAGGATTGAAGGCATGTTACCCCTATGAATCACCAATAATGTTGACAAAATTTGACCCCAAGTTAAACTCTTACACTCCCTCCAAATTCAAATTTGTCATTAGGTCTTTTCATACCCTATATGGTCCCTAGAGTCTTCATTTAACCTTGTTAGCATGGTTTAAGGTTAGATTGTAGAAGTTAAGGTAATTTCATGTTATGGTCATATAGTGTTTTAGGGGTGTCATAGAGAAATAATTCATGGTAAAGTTGTGTAATAGGTTATTATGGGTTCATTTAGGTCATTTTATGTCTTAAACACTTTGTCCTAATGTTTCATGGTGTTTTGTAAATTTGAAGGTCCATTTGTTAGCTTAAAGGTGTTAATACATATAAAAAGTGGATTTTTAGCTAAATTTATGTGTGTCAAAGTTACCCCAAAATAAAAATATGTAGAATACAACTACCTCATCTATCAACATGTTAAAAAAAGGCTGGATTCTTGAAATTCAATGCCACTTTGATGAGTTAGAGAAGTTATAAGGACTTGTTAAAGTCATGTGCAAGCAAAATATCTTAAGAATGTCATTTCACATTACAAAAGTTAATAACAAGCTTGGAATGAATTTTTAACTCACACATTTTCATCAATATTCTTATTTCTCCCATCATTTCATTAACAAGCTAGTGAAGGCCAATTTCAAGTAGATGGTATAGGTCATATAGGTAGAGTTGGGGGATGATATTTTGGAAATTTTTTGGTAACCCTATGGGATTACCATTTGTTGAATTGGTAGTTATTTTCTTCCCCTTATATTATGAATAATTTCTAAGAGCCCAAACTACTTTTTGAGAACTTAAAACCCCATAAGATGAGTTTAGAGAAACTATAGAATGAATTATGAATTCTTGGATACATGAAACTAGTTTTAATATATTATTATATTTATTAAAATTCCTTTCACACATTAACTCATCTTATTGGCATTTATGAATGCCCTTTTGTCTTGAAAAGTGGTTCTTATGCTTAGTTTGAAGTGACAATCATACTTTTCTATGTTTTTGAGTTTTCCAAGTGGTATATTGAATTTGAGTGGCTATTAATTACCGTATATTATATTATAAATCCATCATAATCCATCTTATTAGTCAGACATTTTATACAAGTTTCAATGGTCATTTTTTTCATTCACTCCTTAAGACTATTTCTTGTGTTTTTTCTTAAGCAGGGTGTTTAAACATGTGTTTCAAGGAATTGGGATTGTATTATTAATGATAAATATGTTTATTCATATAGAAATTATCTTCATTCATTGATATCCATACCTGCATATTTCAATTTTTCAAACATAAGGTTACAGACCCACAATCACCTACAAATTTGATATGGTCTACAACTCCAAAAACATCATGTTGTCAATATGTTGAGTTGATTATCTAGTTATAAAACATGGGAGGTTTCAAGTTTAATAGTACCATAAAATAATAAATATCTCAAAAACATATAAAATCATTGAAAAATTGAAGACTGAAGGACTAAGCTAAGAAACCTAATGACACACCTATAGGATTCTAACTATATGTAAATAGTGAGGTAGATGTTTGAATATTCTATGAAAAGGTTGATAGATTTGAAATGAAATGGGAATGAGTTATTCATTATTCTTTGGTCACTTCAATATATCAATGATTGAGTAGAACAGGCCTAATCCAAGATCACCATATAGTAAGGCTTTCAAGATAATTATCTACATTCAAATATAGAGAACTTGCCTTAAATAAAGAAGTTGATAGGGTTTTAAGTCATTCAAGACATTGATAAGTGTTTCAAGACATAACTAGAAATTTAATAGAGTATTTGGTTGGTTTTTATGACCTAGGAGACCAAATATATAGTCAAATCAAATAGACATCACCTATAAACAACAATGTGAAAGAGTGTGCTTTGAATAATGATTGGTGATGGAGTTTGGCATTTCCAAGCAGAGAAAGGGTATTGATACATAATCTGTTACAAGACATATCCATTAAGGAGTTTTTAAATTGGAAATAGATAACTAAAAATCCCTTGGATGTACTTAGTCCTCTTTAATGGTCACCTACAACCATTAGTTGAGATAATTTGCCTTAACAAGTGAATAATAGTGCATTCTTTATGTTCAAGGGCATTGATCATGTCTTAGGAAACCAATAAAAATAGGAGTATAGCTTTTTATAAGTTTGGGTTTTGGGTATCCAAACAAACTCAAACCATATACATAGTCAAGTTATCTCAAATACACATCTACAACTAGTTGAGGAAGCATTTATTTTGAGACACTGGAAATGATAGAAACATAGGGATTTGAATGAGGGAACTTATCCATTCAATAACATGATAGGGGTTTGTAAAAAAAATTATGTTTCATGAAGGGCCCTTGAAATACCTAAATAATCAATCATAGTCCCAAATATACATACACAATTACCTACACATAGTTAGACATTGATAATATTTTTTTTTTGTTGGATGGGTCTTGAAATATATAAGAAGGTATGAAAAATTAAAATGTTTAAGGTGATTGGGAGGTGATGTAATTGTCTCATCATAGTTTCAAACTCAAATAACAATGAGATAGAATGATGTCAAACCTAAAATAGGCCTAGTCACAACACAATCATCCTTCCTTGCTCATTTTAGGAAGTTGTTTGTTTAAGGGGAGACTTCACATTGTTGAGGAAGAGTATGATATTTGAATGTGATTGAAATATGATAATAGATCATCAAAATAAATCAACATTGACACATCATGTTGGCAACCATGTTCAGTCAAGTAATAGTCTTAAATATAAATACATACCTATATAAGGCAATCAGTCTTAAATATGAAAGTGGATTAAATTTTATCTAAGATCATTGGAGGAATTGAGAAGATGATGAATGACATGTAAAAACATTCTATGTATCTCTAAAAATTTCACAGTGAGGGGAAATAAAAGAGAATGAAAAGTTAGGGTAGGATTGATAATTTGACTCAAGAACCCTAGGCTTAGGCAAGTAGGTTGGTTGGAGACCTAATATACAAAATGTGTTGAGATATCCATTAAAATAGGTTAAGGTAAAAATAATAGACCTCATTTATGTCATTTGAAGTCAAGCTAAACTCAGACAACTCTCATAAAACCAAATTTGTTCCCAAACCTCACAAAATGCTTGGTTGTAACCTAAGAGGTCACTTTATTTTAATTGGTATGGTCAAGAGGATATAAATGGGACCCTAATATCCTAGGTAAAGTTTAATACCTTAATTAAATTCCATTTTATGTATTTTTTTGTTGGTTTCATGCCCTAAGGTCTATGAACTATCATTAAGAGTTTAAACCACTTGCAGGTTGACTAGGAGAGCCATAAAGAACCAATGAGAGAACTAAGATTTCATGACTCCAAATGAAATATATAAACTTATAAACCACCCATAAAATCTTAAAAACTCTCCTTATAATCACCCCATTCCATTGGTTAGTAAATTAATGTACAAAACTATATGGAATATGCCTGAAAACACTAATTTTTAATATTTTACAAGTTTGTATAGTGAGTCAGAGCTTAAAATTTGTCATGGAGGTAGGGGAGGATATTTTATATCTTAATCACAAAATTTTTTTGGTTTTGGCACATGTGTGTATCCTTTAGAATATTTTTTCACTCTCTTCGTATGGAGGCCTAATTGAGGCCTAGTTAGGAGAGAGAAAGGGAAAAAATTGACATCTCCACTCACTCTCAGAGCATGAAATTGAACATAGTGATGTAAAGACATAGAGGGTATTGTAATATTCCCTTTTATTATCAATATATTTTGTATTTTTCTCATTATAAGGAGGTTTTCATCATTTTTGGGCTACAAGTAAGAAGGCTAATTTGGGGCGTTTAGTAGAGAATGAATGGTTGGGATTAGTTTAAGGACTCAAAGTGGATTTTTCAAAGTTAAATATGGTATTATTAGGTCACCCATGATGTTTGGATGAGCTAAAATAACTAAAACCAAGTTTTTAGACTTATGTACAAAATAGGCCTTAGGAGATGAAGAGTCCTCTAGACACCTTTCAAGAGAAAGAGGTGATGTGTCAAAGATAACCTATTGGGGTTAGTTGAGAGGTGTCACTATTAGATAAAATAGGTATGATAAACTAGTCTAACCATCAAGAAGTCCAATTTTCCTTCAACATGTCAAGAAGAAGAGAAGTTTCAATAAATTAGTCAAGGTGTCAAGAAATAATTTTAACTCCAACATTACTTGGAGGGTTATAACATATTCAGAGGAGATACACATAGATTATATGACTTATTGAGGTGGTTCCATAACTCTTATTCTTATTTTAACTCACATGACACATGTCTACTCTCTCTCTCTCCTACACCCTTCTTCTCTTTTCTCTCACATTCGTTATGTATTGAGCCACTTTGGTTAAGTTTTTATCCTCCACCTAAATATGGATAAGCCTTGATCATTTTCAGAATTTTATAAATAAATAGTTATATGTTTTACCTTCTCCATGAGTTATTTTTAATGTGTATGTTAGGTTAGTTGATATTTCTAAGTGATAGTTTCTCTTCCTTATCATGTTGTCCTTGCTTGCTTCTATTTTCAAATTTGAAAGTCTATTTTAGGTATATCGAAGTGTTATAATGAATATTTCATGAATTTATTGAGATATCTCTCCACTAGTGTCTTTTTATGACCTTGTGTTTAGTCCTCTTATCTTAGGTTAGCTTGATAAACCTCCATGAGAAATACTAATGCAAGCGGTAGATTTGGATTATTACATGTGTAGATTAGGATTGTGTTTGAAGTGTAATTTCATTTGGTTGGTAGTGTTCAATTTACAATTGGTAAATCACATTTTTAGGATAGATTTAATTTATGTTATCTCTCTCCCTTTTCATCTAAATGACCTAGTAGTTTAGGTGATGAGCATCAATAGACAAACCAAGGGAGCTAGCCCTTAAATCTAGAGGTTTACCACTATTATAGGAAACCAAAGGGCTATAGGTAATCCCACATTCCACTCAATTTGGAATAGGATTTAACTACCCCTCCAAGGGTGAAAAATTGAGTGGTAATAGGTCATTTACAAAATTAAACTCTACAAAAATTATAGTAAAGGTAGAGTAATGTCTTGGTCTAGTTGCAATGAGAATAAATGATAGAAATAAAAGTCATTCCAAATTATAAAGAAGCTATAAATAGTCCATAAATTAATTATAAGGTTTAGAAAATCACAAAATAGGAATGGAATAAATAGTATATATTAGTGTAGGATTTTTACCACTTTCAATTTTACCTACACATTTGTTAGTTAGCTTACTTAGGGTTGTTAAGGTTATTAGGAAAAATAAACTTAATGTGTTTTATATTAATAAGTTGAGTTTTTACCTTTTTATTAATCTTTCATTATATAATGTACCTCCTTTATACTTTTTGGCTAATGGACTAATATGAAACTCACCTTAACTTGCATTGCTCTCACCTACTCTTAGGGTTTTCATGTACTTTGTGACATTCAAATATCTTAGAGTGATCTAAAATAATATCAAAAATATCATTTGATGGCCATTTTTTATTTTTTTAAATCCTCAGTGAGATCTTTCATATATGCATTCTTATTGGTTTTCTTGATTTTTAGTGGGTTCATAGGTTTGGTGGGATTTCATGAAAACCTATGTAAACTATAGTAAAAAAATTTCTATAATTGGGAAATAGATAGTTCCATCATATTTAGAAGGCATTAAAACCCTAAAATCAACTATAAAGATGATCTATATTTGTAAAAATGATTTTTAGACATTTTTGGAGGGTTTTGAGGCTTTTTTGGTAGTTTCACACATACTCGTATAGCATTTTTCTCAAATCAAATAAAAAATTCAAGTTTTTTCTAGGTTTTTTAATTTCTTAAATAGGTGTCTCTTATTTTTTAGAGGAGAGATATTGAATCTATAAATTTATGGGTTTTCTAGTTTTGGTAGAGTTTCTACTCTTGGCAATCAATTTTGGTTGTCTTCTAGGCTTTTTTGGAATTTTGGCAGTGGAAAAATAGAATACATTATAATTTTAGAGATCATCAGACATCTAATCCTCAATAAATTTTTTTTGGTGTTTAGACCCAAGGTAAATCCCATTGAGTACACAATCGCTACTCAAAATCCAACATTATTTTAAGCACCATCAGTGGAACCTGACATAATTGCACATGTAAATATTAGAACCCAACACTAGTGCAAGCATGAACTTGGATTTTAGACCATGTAAAAATAGCTAAAGGTATCTGAAGCATGCTTGAACACCCATTTTGGTTTAGCTTTTTCTTAGATACTCATTATATTTTAGCCCATGCTAGAACATGAAATAAACTCTAACATCTGATCAAACTACTAGTGGACTCCAACACACTTGAAAATAATGGTGTTTGACCTTGATACACATGAAAGAACCAACTCCAAACTTTTCCCCTTATGCAGGAACACACTAGGGTTATGACTAATATTAAAATTCCCTAAAAATTTTGACCACTCTCCTTACATGTTGTGATGTCTAGAAGGTCATCAAATTTGACCAAGTTAAAAGTGAAACTATTAATTTTAAATCAGAGCTATTTTGGGAGTGACATCACTCCCACATCAATCACGTCAATCAAAATTGAGGGAGGGGGATCACTCATAAAGGTTTTATCCCCCTAGTCATAAGGTGTGGTCACATGGAGAGGGATTAAATATTAATTATTACTAGTGTGGGATTAAATTTATCCACCAACCAATTTTTCATCAACCCATATATTTTAAAATTTTATTTTGGATGGAGATTTTGAATGCAATCTCAAATTTTGAAATGGCCATAACTTTTGATCAATAACTTCTTTTTGAGTTTCATCTTCTTTAAAAGTGCATATTTTTCATGCTATACACATTTGTGACATGTTTTGGCCCTCTATAACTACCTATTATTCAAAATTTCTACCTCTTAGATGCATTATTGATAGATTCTAATGTCTCTCTAGTTATTTATACATACACACAATTTGCTCAAGATGCATTATCAGTTGTGTCTAATGTCTATAAGAGTGTTATGTATTTAAAACTTTAACTGGGGGTTAGAGCTAAATTTTTTGAGGGGGTATTATGTGGTGTTGACATTTCTTTGGTGTCTCTTCTACATATTATCTTTTTGTGCATTGTGCTGATTCCTACACTTATTACTCATTTGGATGCATTCTCGGTTATTCCTGATGTCCTCTTTATGATCATGTATTTTTCTTATAATTAGGGAGTCATTACAATTTTTTTTGTATTATTTCACTTTTTTGGTGTGTTCTCTCAATCATGTCAACTTCACTTGAGAGATACTTGTGAAAAAGATGATTTTACACCAATGTTTCTTCTTAGTAAGAACAATTATGTTTATTGGCATGATTATATGGAACACTTGTTCATGAAAAAGGGAAAAAATAATATTCTATTCCTATATGGATATATTCCTACTCCCACTAATTCTAATAAGTACATTTAGTGGGATAACACTTATTACAAGCTTTGTGGGACCTTGTTACTTCACATTTCATGGGATCTACATCACCATGTACAACACGCTATTTGTCATAGCACTATTTAGAACATCCTTTAGTCTC